>JADBJO010006527.1:37500-45000 GCA_016801955.1 Conus betulinus
CGCGTGTGTGTGTGTGTTTATATATTCATTTATTGATTTTATTTGTTTATTCATTTACTTAATTATCTATTTTTTGTACACTTTTTGGAAGCGCGAGTTGAGGGGGTGGGGTGGGGGGAGTGGTTTGATCTGTAGAGTTTACATTTATTTGTACAGTTCTTCCTTTTTCCTATTCCGTCTGCGTTTCATGCTTGCGTCTGTTGTAACTTCCGTGGAGGTTACGTCTGTCTGTCTGTTCGCCTGTTTATTCGCAAGATAATGGAAACACTAAAACTGCTTTGAATGAAGCTTGGTGGAGTGATGAAACGAGCATTAAGAACAAACCCGTTAAAAAAACGATCCTAGTCAAAGTACAGATCCATAAGTTTTGTTTCTGTAATCTTACGAGAAGGGACATTTTTTCTCGATATTTTCGTAAATTGAAACAAAAAAGAAAGAAGAATATCATAGATCTCAGTGGGGACGAAAATCAGGCTTATAAAATGTGTCCATATCTACAGGGATTTGTGGGAAATGGAGTGGATCCGGTTTAGAATCCGGATCCAGTTGGCAGAGGAGTGCTCGGCCTTGGCGATGTCCGCACTCTCCCCAGGGTTCCTTCTTGGTCTTTTCTGATCTCGTCATCAAGATTACGATCACCTTCTTCCTCCTTTTCTTTCTTCTTCGTTTTTTTCTCCTCCTCCTCCTCCTTTTCTCCTCCTCCTCATCCGCCTCCTTCTTTTCATCCTCCTCCTCATCTTCCTCTTCCCGCGTCCTTCTCCTAACTCCTACTCTTTTTTTTTCCAATTTTATTTTATTGTAGAGTTTCTCGTTCTTGCTTTTAGTTTTTTTTTTTTCTAATTTTTCTTTGATTAGTTTTGTCTTTGAATGCAGGATCGACAGATCGTATGTCATTTTTCTTTGTCCCAACACGTGGAACAATAAGTTCATAATTATGCAAATATTAGCTACAACAACATTGCTGCCTTCATCCTCTTCGTCATCGGCGTCGAGGCCATTGTCAGCATTATCATCAACATCAAGATCATCATTGTCTTTTTTTTCGTTTCCAATATTTCCACAGAGAGAGAGAGAGAGAGAGAGAGAGAGAGAGAGAGAGAGAGAGAGCACTCCTTACCTCAAGAAGACGATGAATTTATAGCCTGATTTTCTGTTCTTAGTTATCAGATTCTTCAGTTCCTGTTGCATTTTTTTTCATTCGGTGGCATGAAACGAGTGAAGACTGCATTATAAAAACATAGTCTGACAAATGCAGAGTTTTGGTGTTCAAATCTCAACCTGCGCATATGATCTTTGAATAGTTACTTGCTCATAATAAGTGGTAAGCAAGCAGTATCAAGTCGAATTCTACTGACATTAAATGCCTGTTCTTCTTGCATATCTCACCGCGGATCATCCCCCCCCCCCCCCCCCCTAAACACACTCCTGCTGAGACCCGCTTTATCTTGTTCATTGCTATTCTCATTGTCGTCGTCATCACCATCACCATCACCATCATTATCATTATCATGCTTATGAGCAAGGGGACGCGCGACCTGATTCTTCCATGCGAGGGGTTTTCACGCAGTCTGTTGGTGCGCCTGTTTCAGATGGCTTCTCACGAAGACACTAGTTGTCCTCAGAAAGTTATCAAATGTACCTTCCATCATTTAGGCTGTGATAACCAGGTCAGTTGTGTGTGTGTGTGTGTGCATGCGTGTGTGTGTGTGTGTGTGTGTGTGTGTGTGTGTGTGTGTGTGTGTGTGTGTCTGTGTGTGTGTGTGTGTGTGTGTGTGTGTGCGTGCGTGTGCGCGCGCGCAAGCGTGCGCCTCCGCGCGCTCTTTATCTTTGTTCGACTCGACAGGCGAATGACGGGAGGTGTTTGTGCGTTCTGGTGCCCAAGTGTTCACGCACGTGTGGCATGCTAATTTATGTGTCTGTCTGTCTGTCTGTCTATCTGTATGTCTATCTATCTATCTATCTACTGGGCAATCTATATGTATATATATATATATATATATATAAATATATATATACACATACATACATACATACATATATATATATATATATATATATATATATATATATATATATATATATATATGTATGTGTGTGTATATATATATATACACATACATATATATATATATATATATATATATATATGTATATATATATATATATAAATGTGTGTGTGTGTCTGTGTGTGTGTGTGTCTGTGTGTGTCTATTGTGTAAACTGTCAGCAAAAGACGCTATTAATTCGTATTCAGATATTCCAAATAGTTTGTTTCTTGTTGATTGCATGTAGTTAGTTCTTAGACAGTAAATCATTGAAGTCAAAGAGAGAAGTCTGGTCAGTCTGTACATCTAGGTTTTACGTCAAAGTGACATGGCAGACAGAAATCGCCATTTTTCCATTTCCTTCTGTCTTCCTAGATTATTGAATTGTACCGTTTGATTTCTGATTTATGTGTTTATATCTTTGTTCCACAGCCCTCACCCCCTCCTTCTCGATTTAGAATACTCATATGTGTGATGTTGTGTGTTGATTCTTTTTTTGTTATCAATGTTGGAAAATCATTAAAAAACCGATTTACTTATAAAAGTAGACGCAAACATTTTAAACATTTTTTTTTCAATCGAAAAGAAAAAACCACAACGGTCAGAAGAATGATGGCGGTGATAATAATAGAACACAAGGAAGGAACCAATGAACACAAAAAGAATAGATAAATGAAAAAAAAAAAAAAAAGAAAAACAAAAAATCGCCAGCGCATGAGAGTAGGGGAAGGGGAGGAGAGAAAAAAAAAAAAAAGGGGGGGGGGGGGGGGGCTGTGAAAGTTGGAACGTGCCGATTTAACACACACACCACCATGATCAGAACAACAACACCTTCAGTTATGCAGTGAAAATGGCGTTGGATATGTTTTAATTCTTGCGTGAATCGAGCACGGAATCTCTGATAGCAAAACTGGGCGCTTTGCCATTAAGCCAGATCGGAATCTCAGAGAAAGTGTAAGTTATGTAAGTCTTTATTTACTGGCGGGCTAGCGGAATGGACGACACGAACAGAATCAGATTGGAGTGAGGCACGTTCTATTAGTCTTTCCACTATAGGAGCAAAAGTGAGCGTAGTAGGTACCGATGAAACTGGGGTATATTTTTCTTACTTTATTTTTTTTTTCAATCCTTGGTCTTTTGCATCTCCACCCCGCCCCCCCTCACCTCCCTCAACCAGCCCCCCGTTCACTGCTGGTCCATCAGCGCTAGTTGATAAAGTACCGGTGTTCTGCCTGTTAGAAAAAAAAAACTGATACCATGGCGGTCTCGTACTTCGCCACACGCATTCAACATGAAACCTCCCCCCCCCCACCCGCGCCCCCCCTTCCCCACCCCATTGCAACTACCCTTGGGGTTCTTTTGAGCTCTCATATTACCTGATTGAAATGTGTGGGAAAAAAACAAAACAAATCAAAACAAACAAAACGAAAACCCTGCCATTTGGAACCAACCTCCCCCCTCCTCTCCCCCCTTCCCCAATTGCAACTACCACTTGGGTTCTTTTTGAGCGCATGTAAGCTCTCATGTATACCTGATTAAAATGTGTGGGAAAAACAAAACAAAACAAAACAAACAGACAAAACGAAAACCCTACCATTTGGGACAAGGTGTCCCCGAACTGCCGGCCGCAGCATCACAGAACAAAGTATCTGAGTAACCTCAACACAATCAGGCCGTTCAAAGCGGCGAGTGAAGTCTCCGCGTTTGACCTCTCTGGTAGGCTCAGATTCGTTACCTAGGCATGACGGCTAGGGGGTCCTCACACACGCAACAGCTTGGTTGGGTAGATACCATTGTGTGCAAAGCGTCGTCACTCGGGAGAAATATCTGTAACCTGGCTGCAATGCTGAAAGTATTGAATCGCCATCTGTTTGGACTGTTTTCTCCTTGTGCAGTTACTTCCCTTTCTGTTCCTTGACGTAAAGGCGGATGCGCCGATTCAGTGATAAGATTTTTTTATCGTTTTGAAAGTATCTGCGCGTTAAAATCGCACAGAGTGATGAACACAATTAATTGCACGTGCGTGAGGTGAAGTTAAATGAAGCGATATGATAAGGAAGCTATCCATGACAGTGTCACTGTGACATACTGACCTAGTCAGGAGGAGTGGTAGCGATAATAGTATTCGTATGTCGAGAATCAACGTGTGCACGTCGAGAATCAACGTGTGCACGCACAGATAGTCATATCAGTATAATAAAAGCTTTGTTGTACATGACCAGGCCTACAGCCTGAGCACCTCCGAATGCAGAAACTTTGGGCATGGTAAACCCAGTAACGTTACAAAAAATAGTTTGTTGGCTTTAAATATATTTTGATAGATTTAAAAATGTAAACCATAAAAACATATTGATTGGCAGATGATCTTGATTACTTATCAGGGCGATACATCGATCAAGCGATTAGCGACTTAATAAGTGGGTGGTTTTAACATATAATTGGTTTACATTGCTGGGCAGATATCTGTCTATCTATCCATCTATCCATCTATCTATCTATCAATCTATCTATCTATCTATCTATCTATTTATCTATCTATCTATCTATCTATCTATCTACACACACACACACACACACACACACACACACACACACACACACACACCACACACACACACACATATATATATACATACATATATATGTATATATGTGTGTGTGTGTGTGTGTGTGTGTGTGTGTGTGTGTGTGGTGTTTATTTCTGTCAAGCAAAGTGGATTGATCCGATTAATATACACATGGTTTCAAGGACATTATTAAGCATCGTAAGGACGTAATGATTTATATGTATATCGACTGACTGATCGACTGATCATTGTTGGATGGATCGATAGCTTGACGGATAAAGGTGACTACCGGGATTTTCAAAATCAACTTCGTAAGAGTCTGCTATTGGGATTGATCAGCGCTTGGGACGATCGATCCGTCCATCGATTGATAAATCGATTTATCGATAGATCTAGCTGATTGATTCGAACGATTGGTTGGTGTACAGATGGCTCGAGGAGAACTTGAAAACCATCTTAAGGAGAACCTGGCTCACCATCTAAACCTGCTGTGCTACGGCGTCCTGGCCATCTTCCATCATCTCAATCTTTCTCCCCTCGCCTCATCCGGGCCGCCCGCGCCGATCAGGGATATGACGCAAGCGGAAACGGAAGTGTTGCAGACGATGGCGGGAGTTTTGCCGTCCTTGCGGGCTTCTTTGCCGGTGACTGTTCCGACGACTCCTGTGATGTGTGAGGTGTGTGTGTGTGTGTGTGTGTGTGTGTGTGTGTGTGTGTGTGTGTGTGTGTGTGTGACTGTGTGTGTGTGTGTGTGTGTGTGTGTGTGTGTGTGTGTGTGTGTGTGTGCGCGCGTGTGTGTGTGCGCGTGCGTGACTGTCTTTTGTTGAACATTAATTTTGTGCGTCGTCATCTCTGTCTTTTACGGTAATGTGCCCACACTTACTTAACTCTATGTTATGGTTGTAGGCATGCAGTGATAATCTGCATGGGTTGTATGAGCATCTGCAATAAAGCATCTGTGTCTTTGATTGCATATGCGCCTATGATTAATCCCTCTTTGGCGACGTAGAACAATCCATGACAAGTCTGTCTGTCTTTAGCTGTATGTCCATGACTAATTCATCTGGTTTCTAGTTGTATCCGAACCCTTGATTTATTCATCTACGGTGTATTAGTGTCCACATACAGTTTCTATGGTTGTAAATGTTTCCATGAGTATCTTTGGTTATGTCTTGATGGGTACTCCGTTTTGTATTCCATGTAGGTCAATGATTAATTTGTTCAATCTTTGGTTGTGTCTAGATGATCTATCGTCTTGCATTCCATGTATGTCAATGATTAATTGTTCAATCTTTGGTTGTGTCTTGATGATCAATCCGTTTTGTATTCCATCTATGTCGGTGATTACTTTGTATCTGTTGTATGCGTGTCCATTATCAATTAAGAGGGGCCCGTGGTCAAAATGATTAGAGCGTTTGACTGCGGAGCTGTGGGTCGTGTGTTCGAGCCATCCCTGAGGCCAAACGTTTTAGCTTGAAAACCCTCTCTGTCCACCTAGCAGAAATGGGTACCTGATTCAGTTCAGAGAAAGTAGCAGCGGCGGAAAGTAGAATGGGCGCTGCCTTTCGTAATGCTGGGACCCCGACACAGTGAAACCTCTTACAGTTTACTGTTCTCACAGCCATTGGAATTTATTTATTTATTTTTTTGTTGTTGTCAGAATGATAAGAATATGTTTTTGGTTGCACGTGTGTTCTTGATCAATCTGTTCTTTGTTGTCATGTCATGGTTCATGTCTAAAAATATGTGAGGATCTCATTTCTCTCTCTCTCTCTCTCTCTCTCTCTCTCTCTCTCTCTCTCTCTCTTTCTCTCTCTCTCTCACTCATTCTCTCTCTCTCTCTCTCTCTCTCTCTTTCTCTCTCTCTCTCACTCATTCTCTCTCCCTCTCTCATATCTTCCGTTAGTCTGTTGCCTTTCCATTCAAATGAAAACCTGATTAATCACCCTCTCTCTCTCTCTCTCTCTCTCTCTCTCTCTCTCTCTCTCTCTCTCTCTCTCTCTCTCTCCACACACTCCTCTCTCCACACACACACACGGAACAACAGGGACCGCAATCCTGCCCCTTCTTTACGCCCCCGACCTCCCTCCGCATCCCTTCCCTTTCCACCCCCCTCGGTCCCCGCTCCCCGGCGCCCGCCCAACCCAACCCCCCTCACCCCCACCCCACCTCCGCCGATCACCCTCCCCACCCCCACCAGCCCACCCCCCGCGACCCTCGTCCTCCTCCACCACCACCACCACCGACACCATCCCACTCCCCACCCCCACTACAACGTCCTCTCCTACTGCCCAAGGAACGACGACGACGACGACGACAACATCGACGGGAGAGGCCCAGGAAGCCTCCTTGATGAGTTACCTTTCGGACCCCTCCCAGTCCCACCCTGACTTCTCCCCGATCTCTGTGGAGGGAGTGTCCGGGCGCGGCTGGGCGAGGCGCTCTCCTCCTCCTCTTCCTCGGGAGGCGGGTTCGGGAAGAGCCTAGGTGGCGCTGCTGCTGCTGCTTCCGGCAGCGTGGGGAGCGTGGGCTCGTGGCAGGCGGAGCGGAAACTGGTGCTGCACGTGCAGAAGCTGGTGGAACTGCAGGGACAGATGGACGTGATGGAGAGGGGACTGAAGGACAAGGTTGGTGTGTGTACCTACTCCTCTCTCTCCCTCTCTCTCTCTCTCCCTCTCCTCTCTCTCTCTCCTCCTCCTCTCTCTCTGTTCTCTCTCTCTCTGGCCTCTCTCTCTGGCTCTCTCCTCTGTCTCTTCTCTCTCTTCTCTCTCCCTGCTCCCTCTCCTCTCTCTCTCTGCCTCGGTGACTCTTCGATGACACTCTGGTCGTCTCTTGTCAAGACGTCCTCCTCTACTGCCCAAGGAACGACGAACCCCCGCTCTCTCTCA
>JADBJO010006527.1:50000-52500 GCA_016801955.1 Conus betulinus
CACGCGGGGACCTAGGCCCATCGTTTCATAGGAAAGACGAGCACGTGCACCACTTGTTAGGGCAGAGTTCTGTTTCTGACCGCGCCCTGCGCCATTGGCGCATCGCCCTCTCTCCTGACCCAGGACATTCTGTCCAAAGGGGCCGATGACCTGTTCCAGTTCTGAAGCAGTGAAGTGGACGGCAAGTGTCCAAACCCTGTGTATTTTTTCCCCTGTGCACAGACTAGTTCGTGAACAGTGCTCACCTCGTTGGCGAGAAGCGTCGGAAACTGTATGCTGTAGAACAACAACCCCCCCCCCTCCCCCTCCCCTGAATCCATGCCCTCCCTCTTCCCCCCCCCCCCCCTCCCTTTTCACGTTTTACACAGACACTTGGAAGATATGAGATTTCCCTCTAAAACTAACACCCCCCCCCCTCCTTCCTCCTTTTTTTTTTTTTTTTTTTTTTTTTTTTTTTTTGCAGGAATATTTGGACGTGAATTGCTGCTAAGCACCCACACCATCTCCCTCATCCTTTCCACTTGACAACATTCTGGAAACCCACTAGGGTGTGATCTGCGCTCTGTTAATTACGTCCAAAAGCTTGGCCCATTACAATACGCAAATGACCCGTAAACACTTTGACTTCAAGGGCCAACAACCTCTGAACCAGAACTTCCGGAAGAAACCCTGTTTAAAGTCGGATGGAAACTGGAAGAAAAGAAAAGAAAAAAAAAAATGGGGGGGGGGGGGGGGGGGGAGGTAAAGAAAGAAGAAAAGAACGAAAAAGGAAACAAACAAAAGCTAATCCACCCGCATACAAGACTGGAACCATGAATCCAATGATCCTGTCCAGCGCCTGGGTCGTAGACACCATAACATCTTTTCTGACTGAAAAAAAAAAATCAGTGTCGTTAGTGTTCCGAGGCCTGATCAGTGTGTTCAATGAACCCTTCCGATTCCAGCCTACTCTAGAATCCTAGTTTTCAACCGCCAGTGGGATTTTAAGACCAACTACACTCTCTGAAAGCTGGAAACCCCTCCGCCCCCCCCCCCCCCCCCTCCCCCCCCCCCCCCCCCCCCCCCCCCCCCCCCCCCTCCGCCCGCTTTGTCATCCTTTTTGAAATAATTCTCTCACTCTTTTTGTGTACAAGAATCAACAGATAATAAAAAAAAACCATGATTGAACTTTGAAACCAGCAGGTTGTTTTCTCGATCAGATTTTGTAATTATGAGCTATTAATCTGAACAGGAGAATCAAGACTGAAACATCCTGGTTTTATAGTGACAACAATTCAAAATGCAAAAGACACGAGCGCGTACACGTATAAAACACACACACACACACACACACACACACACACGCTCGCGCGCAGACACACACACACACACACACACACACACACACACACACACACACACACACACACACACACACACACACAAGCTACAACAGACTGCAGTGGTATATGTAAACAAAGTCAGATCTAGTTGCAAAGTGGGGCAACTGCTCGTGGAAATCTGAACAAATTTGAAAAAATTCTTTGTAAGGCTCTGTCGAAAAACGTAGAAAAATGAATCACAAGACAAAACACGAGTCTCGACTTTTCAGGTCTACGTTTTTTGGGCGGAGCCTTATAAAAACAGTTTGTAAAATTTATTGTAAACAGTCCGGAATACGATTAATTACGCCAAAACAAAGCGAAGAAACACAGCAGCTGCTAAAAACAAGTCCAAAATACGAAGAAATAAAAAAAGCAAAGCGAAGAGACAACCAGTTATAGAAACAAGCCCACAAAGCGAAACCATTATACCAAAAACAGGCGGAGAGACTGTCACATTACCGAAAACAAGCCGAAATGCGTGTAAACACACAAAACAAGATACCACAGTTTTTACCAAGCCAAAATAAATACACACAAAAGGTGCAAAGAAACGCGTATTTAATACACAAGACGACCCAAATCAGTAAATTTTCGACAAACGTATCTTCCACAAAAGTTATAAACAGCAGGTATAACACACACACACACACACACAGAGACACAGACAGACACAGACAGACAGACAGACAGACACACACACACACACACACACACACACACACACACACACACACTTACACACACACACACACACACACACACACACACACACACACACACACACCCCCCCCCCCCCAGATTACAGTCAGCAGTGTTTTTGTGTGTTTCTCTTTATTTCGACTTATAGCAGCATCGCAGGGTCTGGTATGGAAATGGGGGCGTCGTCTACGGTCAGTCTTGGCTGTTGAGTCATTGCCGCTCTGGCACTTAAACGATTAATGCGTAGGTCAAGTGTGTGAGTGTGTGAGTGAGTGAGTGAGTGAGTGAGAGAGAGAGAGAGAGAGAGAGAGAGAGAGAGAGAGAGAGAGAGAGAGAGAGAGAGTGTTTTATGTCAGTACAACGTTGAGTTAATCTGACAATAAATTGGTTTCAGTGTGTGTGTGTGTGTGTGTGTGTGTGTGTGTGTGTGTGTGTGT
>JADBJO010006527.1:70000-77500 GCA_016801955.1 Conus betulinus
TCTTCTTCTTCTTCATCATTCATTGTCTCATCATTGTTGTTGTTGGTTCTTCTTCTCTTCTTCTTCTTCTTTCTTCATCTTCTTCTTCTTCTTCTTCTTCTTCAGTGCTAGAACCAAAGCTGTAAGTTCGGCAAAGTGAACAGAAGTATCTGAGGAATATGTTTTGATAATATTTGAGGAGCACCTGGGCAATAGGCTGCACAAGCCACTCCATCAATCTCTCAATCTACAAAACAAGGACTTTCTGATTTTGTCTGATTCACTTCAGCTTTAGAGGCCATAGTAGCTGGCCGTAACCTCCATCATTTTGAACTTCTGAACTTTTTTTTTGAATTTTTTACCTCTTTGAAAGCGTAAGGTCACAACATTGTTCTTGCTTGGGTTCCTGGTCATGTGGGCATAGGGGGAAATGAAATGGCTGTTTGTTGGGCCAAGAATGCCACAAGGAAACTACCTGACACATCTGTCCCTACTCAGAATTGAAACCGAAAGCTAATTATTATATTAGAGACCTCCGGCATGAGGACTGGAGCACACAGACGGACAACAAACTTTTTCCAGATCCGTCCAAACTAAAGAGTTCCTGTCATCTACCTCTGGTGGTCGCAAAGGAGAAAACGGGTTTTTGCCGGCTGCACACTGGCCATTCGTTTTTAACTCATTCGTACCTTTAAATAGTGAAGAAGCTCCGCGGTGCATTCCATGTCATGTACCACTTACAATGAAACATTCTTTTAGAGTGCTGAGACTTGCATGAGACCTCAGACTTGTTGACAGGGGATGGAGTGACACTACCAGACTGGCTGAGGACCGTGCACAGTGGAGCGTCATGACTGCTCATGCGTCGCAAGACGCGGGAGCATCTAAGTAAAGTCTAAGTAAGTAAGACTTGCATATGTGAGACATAAACATTTTATAGAGGACTCCCTGAAAACCTTGTTCAGAGATGCTCCACCTGATGTGATGTTTGAATTTCTGAGGGAGACTTACATTTTTCATTTGATCTGAGATTTTACAGTAGAAAGATTTTAAACAAAAATTTGGGTGTGTTTTTAGAGGGGGCGTATTTTAAAGAATTGAATGAATGAATGACTTTTGGGTTGACTTCAACGCGGTGACAGCCCTGATATGGCCCCTTGCGGTCGGCTGGGCAATAAGCAATATTATCTTACCTTCTTCTTCTTCTGCTTCTTCATCTTCTGCTTCTCTTCTGCTTCTTCTTCTTCTTCTTCTTCTTCTTCTTCTTCTTCTTCTTCTTCTTCTTCGTTTCGTTCCTTCCGCCTTCCTTCATTTTCGTAATTCTTTACTTCTCTGAGTGTATTTCTTCGTTATCCACCTCATCTCACTCTGTCCCCTTCACCTCTCCTTCCCTTACCTACCACTCCTCCTCCCCTTTCCACATCTGCCTCTACCCCAACACACACACACACACACACACACACACACACACACACACACACACACACACACACACTCTCTGACACACACGCGCACACACATACGCACACAGGCATACACACACACACTAACACACACACAAACAGACACACATACACACACACACACACACACACACACACACACACACACACACACACACACGCACTAACACACACACACACACACACACACACACACACACACACAAGACGCACACACACACACACACACAAGACGCACACACACACACACACACACACACACACACACACACACACACACACACACACACACACACACATCAATTCTCCACACTCTTTTCCTCACCTTTCCCTGTGTCTGCTGCTGCCTGTTTCGGGACTTTCCGAGGAATTAGTCGGACGCTGCTGTGAAAATACTCATCCTGACCCGTCATGAGGACTCGAGGGAACAGGGGGTGGGGATGGAGGTGGAGATGGTGGAGGGAAGACAGTGGGGAGTTGGGAGGTCAGATGTGGACTGGACGGGAAGGAGTTGGGGGGGGGGGGGGGGGGGGGGGGGGGGGGGGGGGGAGGGAAAGGGAGAGGACTGAAGCTGTGTCTGCTGGTGCCAACAATGACATAGCTGTCCCGTCAGTCCATGTAGAGAGAGAGAGAGAGAGAGAGAGAGAGAGAGAGAGAGAGCGCATTCACTGTCTTCTTTTCACACCTCCCTTGTCTGCCTGTGGTGTAATGCTCTTCTACCTCTGTTGGCCTTGTTTTTTTTTTTTTTTTTTGAGAGGGGGATGGTGGGTGGGGGGATGGGGTTGCGGAAGGAATGAGGGTCGTGGGAGGAAGAAGAGGGTGTAGGTGGTGGTGTGTGGGTCGCTGGTCTATTTTCCTGAGCCGGTGTCTGTGAGTTTGTCTTTTGTCTGTTCGTCTATCTGTTCCTCTTTCTTTAGTCTGTGTATATGTCCATCTGTCCTTCTGCCACTAATTTCCATCTGCATGTAATATGAAAGTTGAAACGTTCATTTTTTTTGGGGTCTGTTTATATACTTATTGATGCTTTGATGAATTTTTTGACAGTGTCTTAAAACAGATTGTTATCTTTCTGCTTCATTTCGCTTACTGTGTTGCGGGTGAACAGGTTATTGTGACAGCTTTTCCATCCCCCCCCCCCCCCCCCCCCTCCCCGCAACGCCCCACAACCTCTCTCCCTCCCTTCCCCCCCCCCTCCCTCTCTCTCCTCTGTCTCCATAGTACTTCCTCACCATTCATCCCTTTCTCTTTGTTAATTCTTTGTTGTTCATGCATTGTTTCATCTTGTTGTTCATATATCTTGATATTGTTGTTGTTCTTTAAGTAGGCTGTATTTGTTTCACGGTTTGTGTTTAGTTGAAACCGTTTTGTCTGTGTGAGAATTAGGCAGTGCAATTAAGCTTGTCTAAAGCGGAAACGTGAGAAATAAAGATAAAAAGGTCTGGAATAGGTTCCCTTGTCTGGATCCCGAGAAGACGCACTTTCAGCAGCACGTTGAAATATTTAGCTGTTTCACTCACAAGTCTCTTAGCAGGCCTGTTGAGGATCTCCCGTCAACTTTAGAAAGTATTCTGAACTCCGCACTGCAGGACATGACACTTTCCTCGTTCGAAATTGAACGCAAAGGAAACCACACTGTCGTCGCCCTCAGGCTG
Source organism: Conus betulinus (assembly GCA_016801955.1). Taxonomy (NCBI): domain Eukaryota; kingdom Metazoa; phylum Mollusca; class Gastropoda; order Neogastropoda; family Conidae; genus Conus; species Conus betulinus. The sequence continues at coordinate 73,095 of JADBJO010006527.1, forward strand.
ACCACGATTACCGATCATTCCCTGCCACGTTACAACCTCAGCGCCCCTGTCCTGTGTATCGCAGTGTGTATCGCAGAAAAGTGTCCTCCCAGGTAAACAGGGATAAGCGAAGGGCTGAGGAACACAGAAGGAGCCACGGACAGCAAGTCAGTGTTTTTCGTCTCCGCCTGATTTATTTTCGCCAGCTCCGCCCCATTTTTGTTTTATGGTGCTGATGCTGATAGTGAGAAAATTGTTCATACGGATACACGTGTAGCAGACAATGATCATCATTTGCCTTGCTCTGTTCCCCAGATTTTGTATGACCCCCAAAACAATGAACGGCAAACTCTCTGGCGCCGGCAGTTAGTGACAGTACTCGTGGAAAACCGCGTCGAAGAAACCGATTTTCATACGATTTTTAGTGCGGGAAACACCGAAGGCTGTAAACATGAAAGTGATAACAGCAGAATGTGATTCAAAATCGATGCAGTTGCCTGACATAGAACACTACAGTAATGTCAGTGTTAGAACATCAAACACATGTGGAACAGACAGCACCCACCTCACTGCAGAAGCTAGCAACGTGCAAGAGCAAAACAGACTCTTGTCAACACGACAAAAGTTACACACACAATAATGGCAACTATTGAGGAAAGTGGAAGAGAGTTGGACAAATCTCCTCCGTGTTTGTGCGGCGAAGTTCAACGAACAACTTCCACCTGGAGCACAGATGTTGTGAAAGGAAATCCTTCACCAGGGACCCAACGCGGTTGTTGTGTTGTACAGTTGTGAAGTGGACAATTGCTATATATGACTGACAGTCACAGTATCATTTAGAAATGAGCGAAATACCGCGATGTGCGATCCATATCACGATGAACGTTTGTAAAGGCCAACTGTAGTACGCGCTTTTTTCGATGTAAGTTTTGTGTATGTGCCTGTCCCCCTTCCCTTTCTCCCCGGCTCCCGCCCAAACCCCGCCCCCGCCCCTATTCCTCCATAGTCCCATTTTTTGTGAAGAGGCCTTACCAGCTGAAACCACAGTAAACTGTTCGTATTCGTTAAAAAAAAAAAGAAGATCCGAAGGAACCTTGGTTCTGCTTATTCTTCTTTCAAGTATCTACCTAAGTATTTATATTATCTCCACCTACTTGTCTTTAATCTAGCTACGTTTCTATCGGTCTGTCTACTTATCTATCAGTCACTCTATCTATCTATCTGTCTGTCTGTCAGTCAGTCTGTCTGTGTGTCTCTCTCCATGTTTATCTAGGCAGCTAGCTAGCTACCTTTCTCCTCCCTCCATCTATCTGACTGTCTGTCTGTGTCTGTCTGTCTGTCTGTCTGTCTGTCTGTCTGTCTGTCTCCCCATCTGTCTACGTACATATGTATGTATATGTATGTATGTATGTATGTATGTATGTATGCATGCATGCATGCATGCATCATGCATGCATGCATCCATCCATCATCCATCCATCTCTGTCTGTGTGTGTGTGTGTGTGTGTGTGTGTGTGTGTGTGTGTGTGTGTGTGTTGTCATTTTATCCTCAGCCCCTCAATACTCCAGCGCTCACAGAAATCGCTGAATTTCCATCACTCCTTAATCGAAAATGACAGTCCAATAACAATCCATTTCCCCACAGATCCAAAGGACGTGTGGTTGTGCCCATCGCCGTAAAAAGGATAGCTGGAAAGCCCGACAGACTCCCAGAGGAGGCCAGTTAGATGGGGGGGGTACATGCAATGGGGAAACGACAGGATGGGGAAAAGCGATACGAACAGAATTTAGAGAACTAAGAACACGGCATCGGACTGAGAAGCGTCTACCATGGATTATGTGTGTAATCTTCAAGCGTCTCCTGATCAATAAAAAAAATGACCTCCGTCGGATTGTCGATGAGCTTGAGAAGAAGGTTTCATGAATGTCTCGGCGGGGCGACTTGTTACCAGGAGGTTCAAAGCGACTGCTTAAGTCAGATGGTGTTTACAAGCTTTTTAACAGTTCCTCCATGTGCTCCCGCTGTGAGTTTGCATTTGGGAAATATCTATCTATCTTACATACGTTTCGGTGAATCTCTCTCTCTCTCTCTCTCTGTCTGTCTGTCTGTCTGTCTGTCTGTCTGTCTGTCTGTCTCTCTCTCTCTCTCTCTCTCTCTCTCTTTCTCGTAAGAAGTTCAGTAAACTTAAACTGATATCCCGCCCCCCCCCCCTCTCTCTCTCTCTGTCTCTCTCTCTATATATATATATGTATAGGTATGTATATGAATATATGTATGCATGTGTGTGTGTGTGTGTGTGTGTGTGTGTGTGTGTGTGTGTGTGTGTGTGTGTGATGATGTGTTTATATAGCATGTTGAACGTTATTGGCACTATGCTGTTTTTGTATGTATAATACAATGGAAAGGGCATTTCAAGAAACCATGCCTAAAAACAGAAAAGAAAATTGTAACAAATTCCTTTGTTTTTCATTTAATGCCAGTATCATGTGGTTCGAAAAAGGAGAGAGAGAGAGAGAGAGAGAGAGAGAGAGAGAGAGAGAGAGAGAGAGAGAGACGTGCACACGGACACGTGCACACAAACGAACACACGAACACACACACACACACGCGCGCGCGTGCACAGGTACAGAGAGACACAGACACACAGAGACACAGACACGCACACATAGACACAGACACAAGCACAGACACACAGACATACACACACACACACACACACACACACACACACACACACAGACATACACACACACACACACACACACACACACAACACACACACACACACACACACACACACACACACACGCGCACACACACACACACACACACACACACACACACACACACACACACACACACACACACACACACACACACACACACACACGATTCTCAAGTGGAGAGATTCAGTGGTGAGCACGACTGCTCGTCTCCAAGCCAGATGCGATCAATCCGTCCCTGAACTTGCCCTTGGAACACCTCTTCGGAGAAACGCATCCTTGGCTCACGTGACATGCAAATTACCAAGCTGTGGGGAATTCTCGGTGATTTATTTGGACAGCGCGTTTCATATGGTCCAGTATACGGTAGTCTGCTTGGCTCAAAAGTCCATGGTCATATAATTTATTTGGGAGTCTGTTTTCTACTTCTTCTTCTTCTTCTTTTCTTCTTTTTTTTTTTTTACAAGTCGTTACTGATGATTATTTTCTGTTTGCTGCAGATCGAGGAAATATTTTCATTCATGTCGGCGTTTGGCCAGAATGCATGCAAGATGACAAAGACGGAAGGGTTGGAGGGAAATCCATTGGTGAGGGCAGGTGGGGTGGGGTGGAGTTGTTGTCGTCATCTAGGAAGAAATGAGATGAAGTAATGAAATCCATTGAGAGAGAGCGAGAGAGAGAGAGAGAGAGAGAGAGAGAGAGAGAGAGAGAGAGAGGAGAGAGAGAGAGAGAGAGAGAGACAGACAGACAGACAGACAGACAGACAGACAGAAATCGAGGGCAGTGCCTTGCTGTATCGCAGTTTCAAATTTTGAATTGTTTAGCTTCAGTGAAATCCATTGTTAGCACTGGCGATTGCTTTTTCAACCCCACAGTGCCTTCATACTGACCCGTCTTCTTACTTTTCGCCCGATTCGACGATTAAACGTGATATCCACGGGAAAATAAGTATCATGACTCATAAACACAGATAGTATCGCTGATGAAAGCAGGTAAGTAGGAGTCACAGACATGAGCATTGGTACCATTGCGAGGATAATTGCGCCTAACGAACGGTTTTGTTCTGGCACTGAATGCCGGAAGCTAAATACCATAGCCTCAAGAAACCGTTTTTTGATGTTGACGGGGGTTGAAAGGGTCATGAGATTGTATTCTGTCGTTTGATTCATCGTCTGATGTTTGAGCAGGGTCAAAACCTGAGAAGATAAGTATTTTGTGCGTGGAATCTAGCTTTCTTCGTGAAAATAGCGTTTTTTCGCATCATAATTATCGTGTTCATACAGTGATAATGAGTGTTTTTCGTATTATCGCGGATTTGTGGATGATGATTACTTCTTTTTGACAATGAAAAATAACTGTAACCTTTTGAAACGAATCAACTCCAATACAGACCATTGAATCTTCGCCCCTTCCCTGATGGCTGGTAATCATAGTGGAGGGTTTGGGGGAATAGGCACAAAGTGTCATCCGTGATATTCAATTTTTTTACCCGTGGCATGTCACGTGATATACGCGCATATACTGCGAAACGGCATCTCCCTTATCACGTTCTCCCTCCTCCCCTCCCCGTTGGCAAAACAGTCCTGTCATTTGGCATTTCCATCTGAAAGCATTTGACGGACAGAAATACCGTGTGTTTGACACAGGATTTAGCATAGCAGAAAATGTGTGGGGGAAAAAACCGGCTATTTGTTATTTATGTA
>JADBJO010006527.1:82500-85000 GCA_016801955.1 Conus betulinus
TGCGTGCATGCGTGCGTGTGCGCGCGTGCGCGCGTGTGTGTGTGTGTGTGTGTGTGTGGTGTGTGTGTGTGTGTGTGTGTGTGTGTGTGTGTGTGTGTGTGTGTGTTTGTGTGTGTGTGTGTGTGTGTGTGTGTGTGTGTGTGTGTGTGTGTGTGGTGTGTGTGTGTGTGTGTGTGTGTGTGTGTGTGTGTTGTACGCGCGCGCACGCACGTGCGTTTATGAGTACGGGATTGTATTATATTTGTAAAAGATTTGTTATGTTTGGGTTTTAAGATGTGAACAATAGACAAATGTCACTATCACGAACAAGGAAACGAAACTTGTTCTCTTGCTACTCTTTCCGCTCACGTCCTGACTTTCGTAATAGAAACTGATGTGATCACACCACAAAAAGGAAATTTGTTTTTAAATGCACCCCTGTCGGTTCGTGGAAAACACAACGCTCTTCTTTGTTGCTTACAACAGACTCCACATCCAGTAACTTCCCTGTTGATGGTGCACCGGGTTTACTGAAAACTTGGGCTTTCCATGAATGCTTACACGCTGAAAAAGACCCAATCTGTACATCCTAGTCCTCAAAAGCACTTCTGCATGTAATGCATCGTGCACGATAACAGAACCGTAGAGGGATTCTGGATGGGCTGGGAATCGAACCTCCTCCATCCCGCCGCTCCCCCCCCCCCCCCCCCCCACCACACACACACACACTGCAGTCTCTTCTCCTTTTGACGGAGTGGGATCAGGTGGAGGGGGAAAGGGGTGGGAGGTAAAAGGGGTGGTGGTAGTGGCGTACAAAGGTCGACTGGATTGGAGCGTACAAAGGTCGACTGGATTGGAGCGTACAAAGGTGGACTGGATTGGAGCGTACAAAGGTCGTCGACTGATTGGAGCGTACAAAGGTCGACTGGATTGGAGCGTACAAAGGTCGACTGGATTGGAGCGTACGCTTTCGCTTCGTGGACTGTCGCCCCATCTGTCACACTTTTTCACCATGATACCAATGTAAACTTGTATGTTCTGTCACACTGTTAGCAGGCCCGACAATAACTGTATTCTAATTACTCTCCTCTCTCTCTCTCCTCTCTCCTCTCTCTCTTCTCTCTCTCCCTCCCTCCCCTCCCTCCCTCTCTCTCTCTCTCTCTGTCTATGTCTGCCTGCCTGCCTGTCTGTCTGTCTGAATCTCTCACGCACGCACACATATACACACATTGTAATCACCCATAGAACACACACACGCACGCACGCACGCACGCACGCACACACACACACACACACACACGCACGCACGCACGCACGCACGCCGCACGCAAACACGCACGCACGCACGCCGCACGCAAGCACGCACGCACGCACGCAGGCAGGCACGCACGCACGCAAGCATATACATCAGTTCACACCAAGGTATTCATCTGTGATAATTGACTTTTAAGGACGAGCTCTTCATTAACAAAGCTCTGATACGTTTCTCGAATCAATAGGCCTAAGTCAATACGTATTGATTCAACTTTGCAATCAAAACACTCACCCGGAAAAGAGGGAGAAGAAGAAAAAAAGAGAAGGAGGAAGGAAGGAGGAGGAGGAGAATAAGGAAATAAGAAGAAGATGAGGACGAAGGAAGAAGAAAGTATCAGATGATTGTAGAACATTTTCTGATGGGAAGTGAGAAAGAAGTACTCGTGTGTAAAGTTGTGTGTCCATCTTTTTCAACTAATGCGATACCAACAGCATTACTTACAACGATGTTTTCATGGTGCGAACGTCGTCGTCGTTGGAGTCGTTGACAAAGGGTCGTCGACGTGTGGATTGGAGCGGCGTACAAAGGTGGTGAATCTGGTTTTGGTGAGTGTACACACAAGCGTTGTGACTGTGATCGTGTGTGTGTGGTGTTGTGTACGTGTGTGTGTGTGTGTGTGTGTGTACGTGTACGCCCACTCACGCACTTGCTTTATTCCCACGACATAGACAAATGTCACTATCACGAACAAGGAAAACGAAACTTGTTCTCATTGCTACTCTTTCCGCTCACGGTCCTGACTTTCGTAATAGAAACTGATGTGAATCACCACCACAAAAAGGAAATTTGTTTTTTAATGCACCCCCTGTCGGTTCGTGGAAAACACAACGCTCTTCTTTGTTGCTTACAACATACTCCACATCCAGTAACTTCCCTGTTGATGGTGCACCGGGGTTTACTGAAAACTTGGGCTTTCCATGAATGCTTACACGCTGAAAAGACCCAATCTGTACAATCCTAGTCTCATCAAAGCACTTCTGCATGTAATGCATCGTGCACGATAACAGAACCGTAGAGGGATTCTGGATGGGCTGGGAATCGAACCCCTCCTCCATCCGCCTCCTCCCCCCCCCCCCCCCCACACACAACACACTGCAGTCTCTTCTCCTTTTGACGGAGTGGGATCAGGTGGAGGGGGAAAGGGGTGGGAGGTAAAGGGTGGTGGTAGTGGCGTACAAAGGTCGACTGGAATGGAGCGTAACGTCA
>JADBJO010006527.1:97500-100000 GCA_016801955.1 Conus betulinus
GTGTGTGTGTGTGTGTGTGTGTGTGTTGTGTGTGTGTGTGCGTGCGTGCGTGTGTGTGTGTGTGTGTGTGTGTGTGTGTGTGTGTGTGTGTGTGTGTGTGCGTGCGTGCGTGCGTGCGCGTCTGTGTGTGTCTGTCACTCTCTCTCTCTCTTGTCTCTCTCTGTCTCTCACTCACTCACATACTCATCACTCTCTCAACCTGTTTTCCTCATTTATTCTTTCTTCTCTGTCTGTCTGTCTGTCTCGTTCTGTCTGTCAGTCTGCCTGTTTCTGTCTGTCTCTGTCTGTTTGTTTGCCTGTCTGTCTGTCTTTCTTTTTTTCCGTATATACCTCTCTTTCTCTCTCTGTCCTCCCCTCTCTCTCTCCCATCTCCTTCAACTCTTTCACCCTCTGTCTCGTTCCCTTTTCTTTCTCCCATTTATATTCACAGGACTTGCCGTGTTGGCTTGCATGCAGAACGGCAAAGCGGGTAACCTCAAGGCCACTAGCATCGGGCCTAGTCACAGATCGACAGGAGTTCCGATTCATACGAGATCGATAACCGTGAATGACGAAACCGCACAGTTAGTCACACGTGTAAGCCTTGTCAGCTTGATTCCGTTTCTACTTTCGTGTTGGTTTTTTTTTTTTTTTTCTGTCTCTGCTGCCACTTTTTATGTCCTTCAGCCTCGGTTTCTGTCTGTCTGCCTCTCTGCGTCTTTCTTTCTCTCTGTGTGTCTGCCACACCCTCTCCCCTCTCCGTCTGTGTCTGTCTGTCTGTCTGTCTGTCTGTCTCTGTCTCTCTCTCCCACGCCTCCTCACCACCAGCCCCCCCCCCCCCCCCCACGCCCAGTAGATCCAAGAGAATCCGTGGCGAAGATTCATCGATAGCTTCTTCTTCCGTGAACACGTTGGGGATGGGGGGGGGGGGGGGGGGGGGGGGGGGCAGCCTACTCCAGTTCTTGGCTTGGCTCAACATAAACAGAGGGACATTCCCTTTCTAGTTGTGAGCATCAGCATCACCGATGGAGAAATCGTCACAGACGTCCACAGGAAATCCACGGAGGCCTTTTCACGCGTGCCACCCTAGACACTGCATCAGGAGGATCCCTTTTGGCCAGTTCGTCAGGATGTGCAGACTCTGCTTAGAAGAGATCTTCTTAATCAGTTGCAGCGAACTCGCTGGAAAGACTGTCATTAAGGAGGGGAGGGCATCCGGTTATTATTCAGAATACCTTCATTGGAGCTTCTGGTATCCCAGGCCTTCGACTGCAAAACCCATCTACACTCTCCTGAGCGTGTCTCTTTTGTCATTACGCATAACCCAGACCCCCCCCCCTCCCTCCACGCCTTTGGCCCTTTGGCTCAGGGAACTGATGCCCACTGTGCATTAGAGCAGACGCATGCAGCAGGCGATGCCCCATCCCACCATACTTGGTGGAGGTACGGGCAATTACCTTTGCAAACTGCTCATGCCTCACGCACTCCCCTACGTTCAGGCCAACACTTGATCCTTTAGGTTGTCACCGCTGTAAAGCCAAGAGGTGCATAGTATGCCTTGATCACCTGGCACAAACTACGTCCTTTCGAAGTGTGAAGACTGGCCAGACCCTCACCACCAGGGAGAAATTAGGCTGCAAAAACACATATGGACATGACTGACTGTAAACAATATGAAGAAGTCCAGTATGTAGGGGAGACCAGCTAAACGATGCAGAGACGTTCGCTTCAGCATCCTGTGTACAACATACCTAAACTCACTCGCCACCGAGACGGGTGATAAATACATGGAGCCTCTGGTGCCCAAATGCTTCAAGAAAGCCCTCACACACTGGAACATCTACAGGTCCCCGTCAAAGGGCAAGTCAGCGCCAAAGGTCATGATGCCACAGACACGCGCAGAGCAGAGAGAGAGAGAGAGAGAGAGAGAGAGAGAGAGAGAGAGAGAGAGAGAGAGAGAGAGGAGAGAGAGATTTTGGCGAGAGAGAGAGAGAGAAACCAGATTTTGGCGCCACTGACTAAAAAACCAGGTATCCTGACGGCCTGAATGTATGGGGTTGCTTACTTTCGGCTTCCCCAAAACGGTTTATGCCATCCAGCATCCATCAGTAGTTTAGACTTGGTATTCAGCAGGTTCTGTGTTGCTTATCCATCATTGCTTTGGTTTTTCGGTGTGTGATTTTGCCCATTATCTCCCCCCCCCTCCCCAGCCGCCCCCTCTCCTTGCCCCTCCCCCTCGTTTTTTATTTCCCATCAGCCTTGGTATTTGGGTATGGGGATGGCGACAGCTGGGGACTGAGTTTATCTGATTCGCTGGGCTTCCATTGCCTCTGATTCTTATTCACTACTTTTAAACCTCCTTCCCCCTCCCCAACCCGTCCACACCCTGTTTCTCCCTACTCCTTTATTCTCTCTCCCGACACCACCCGCGGCATGTCCCTCTCAGCTGTCCCCTTCCTTCACTGTTCATGACTGATTAGTTTTTCCTCTTGGCCCCCTCTCTATACCTCTCTGACTATAC
>JADBJO010006527.1:107500-110000 GCA_016801955.1 Conus betulinus
GGGATCTGCTGGACAGGTCATTCACCGAGGGCGGAAGTTCGTTCCTTTATCGATAGTGAAGAAAGGAGAAGGCAACTCACTGGCTCTCGCACCGCAAACACAAACTTATCAACGTAGGTTTGTTTTAAGGTTTGACGTCCATACGGGAAAGGTTAGGTTAGAGTTAGACTTTGGGGGTAGGTGAGGTTAGGGTGAGGGTCAGGTTGAAAGTAAGGTAAAGTCATGCACTCTGATATCGGTCATTTCCCCGGTTTTCTTTGTCGACTGTTTTCTCTTATGCACGAACACGCCGGCCTTTTCCCATGCAGGTGGCACATGACGTAATACTGGAGATCTTCAATGACTCAGGGGGCGGTAAATAACGAACAAGGAGGGTAACTCTTGCTCCCAAGATGATGAGAGAATTACAGCTGCTGATTCCTAGCCGAGGCTGTCATTATTCATTACTTGAAGCTGCTGTCCTGGCGGAAGCAAAGCTGACACATTCTTCGATGGGCGAATTATGTCTTTGTGTGTGTGTGTGTGTGTGTGTGTGTGTGTGTGTGTGTGTGTGTGTGTGTGTGTGTTACACTTTGAGCTGACGTGGCATTTATCCTACAGTATGGCCTGTCTCATCAGGCCAACGCCGTGGTCTTTTCCACCCAGTTAAGATGAAAGTTAACGGAGTTAGGTAACCCGACATGCACAACTATGTACGTTATGTTCAGCCATTATTGTGGTCCTTATGCAGCAATGAGAGCAATGTCTTCCGGCTGGTAGGTGGCATTCTCACTCCCGTATTGATGTCGCATTTCTGCGCCACTTCACGCGACGTTACTCTCAGACTGACGAGAGAGAAAAGACAGTACAGGTTTACACCGACAATCACTTCGCTTCGTACTTACACCGAAGAGCAAGAGGCGTGCTTCGGAATTAAACGAGAACTCGGGAAAGCCCAGACCTGGAAGAGATCCTGAATCCGCCAAAGATCCGAACCTTGAATCCGCACTACAATTAATGTAGTCGTCCTTTGAGTTATATTCCATCTTTCTACCGGATTTTGTTCAATTCAGGGTAGTATTTTTTTAAGCATAAAATTGTTGACAGACAGACAGAAAAAAACCAACGGACGCAGACAAACACATTTTTCTCCTTGGTGGAGGTAATAAGGAGAGATGCAGAAACCGTCGAATTACATGGTGCTGGGTCCTAGTAGGAATCCAGGACAGCGGTCTACGAAAAACAAAAAACAAAAACAAAAACAAACAAACAAACAAAAAAAAAACGAGGAAGATTTGTTTTGTCCGCAGAGCAAAGGCTGGCAGGGTATACCCTGTCCCGTAGCACCGAAAGGAACGGCCTTGAGGCGGCTGTCTTCAGAACCGTGCTGAGCTTCAAGTTTAGGGTTCGTTACACCCGGAATGTGACTCCCGGGGGGGGGGGGGGGTGGGGGGTGGGGGGGATAGTGGTGGTGGAGTGGTAAGGGTAGAGGTAGAGGTGTGTGGTGGGAAGGAGGAGGAGGTGGGTGGGGGTGGTCAGCGGCCAGCAGGCTTAGAGACAGGACTGTACGGTGTTGTGTTTACAGCCAGGCTGACCGACTGGTCCAGTCAGTGCTTACTAGCATGGCGTCAAGCCAGCTGGGAGAGATGTTGATATCGGTGTCTTGAGTAGTGTTTGCTGTATGCACTGTTTCTGTTCTGTTGCATTTCATCGTATATTTGTGTTGTGTTTGGCTAAATTCCCCTATCATTTGACTGTTATGTGTTGCGTTGTCTTGTGCTGTGCTTGATTTCAGTCTATTGTGCTGCATCAGTGTTGTATAGCATTGTAATACGCTTTGTTGTACCGATTTATTTCACGGTGTTGTGTTACATTACATTGTGCTGCATTTCAGTGCATTATTTTGCCTTGCGTTATATTGTATTGTATTACGCCACATGGTTTATGTTGCATTTTCCATTACATGTATTGCATTGTATTGTATTCCATTCGATTGTGTCAAGGTATTTACATTGCATCGTTTTTACTTGTGAGGTAACTGTCAAAATATGTGTGTGTGCGTGTGTGTGTGTGTGTGTGTGTGTGTGTGTGTGTGTGTGTGTGTGTGTGTGTGTGTATGTGATAGATAGATAGATAGATAGATAGAGAGAGAGAGAGAGAGAGAGAGAGAGAGAGAGAGAGAGAGCGTGTGAGTGTCAAACTAAGTCGTGGAAGAAACAAGCGTAGACAAAGATTTTTTTTCGTCTCTACAACGATGACTTGCTTTAATTAACATTTAGTGAGAATAGAAAAAGGGTGGGGGATTTGGAACTGGGTTGATGAAGGGGGGGGGGGGGGGGAGTGGAAAGGGAGGGAGTGTGTGAAAAAATAGAGCCTTCACCATAACCAGATTACCATCAAGAGCAGAAATTGACGAGCCAACACCCTTCTTCTTCCTGATTTCTGTACCCAAGGCAAAGACAGCCAGGACAAAGCATTAGAGACAACATCTTTTTCCACGGGTTTTCTAACGTCCGTATTG
>JADBJO010006527.1:130000-131855 GCA_016801955.1 Conus betulinus
TATTACCTTTGATGGTAGATCCTGTTGCCTGACCTGTTATTACCTGTGATGGTAGATCGTGTTGCCTGACCTGTTATTACCTGTGATGGTAGATCCTGTTGCCTGACCTGTTATTACCTGTGATGGTAGATCCTGTTGCCTGACCTGTTATTACCTGTGATAGTAGATCCTGTTGCCTGACCTGTTATTACCTGTGATGGTAGATCCTGTGGCCTGACCTGTTGTTACCTGGGATGGTAGATCCTGTTGCCTGACCTGTTTTTACCTGTGATGGTAGGTATCCTGTTGCCTGACCTGTTATTATACCTGTGATGGTAGATCCTGTTGCCTGACCTGTTATTACCTGTTATGGTAGATCCTGTTGCCTGATGTAATGGTAGATCCTGTTGCCTGATCTGTTGTTACCTATGAGGGTAGATTCTGTTGCCTGACTTGTTATTACTTGCAACGGTAGATCCTGTTACCTGGCCTGTTATTACCTATGATGGGAGATCCTGTTGCCTGACCTGTTATTACCTGCAACGGTAGATCCTGTTACCTGACCTATTATTACCTGTGATGGTGCATCCTGTTGCCTGTCCTGTTGTTACCTGTGATGGTAGATCCTATTGTCTGATGGATGGTAGATCCTGTTACCTGACCTGTTATTACCTGTGATGGTGGATCCTGCTGCCTGACCTGTTGTTACCTGGGATGGTAGATCCTGTTGGCTGACCTGTTATTACCCTGTGATGGTAGATCCTGTTATCTGACTGTTGGTACCTGTGATGGTAGATCCTGTTTTCTGACCTGTTGTTACCTGTGATGATAGATCCTCTCACCTGACCTGTGTTACCTGTGGTGGTAGATCCTGTTTCCTGCCCCACTGTTACCTGTGATGGTATATCGTGTTACCTGACCTGTTGTTACCTGTGATGGTGTATCGTGTTACTGACCCGTTGTTACCTGTGATGGTATAGCCTGTTACCTGACCTCTTGTTACCTGTGATGGTGTATCGTGTTACCTGACCCGTTGTTACCTGTGATGGTATAGCCTGTTATCTGACCTGTTGTTACCTGTGATGGTAGATCCTGTTGCCTGACTTGCTACCTGTGATGCTAGATCCTGTAGCCTGACCTGTTGTTACCTGTGATGGTAGATCCTGTTGCCTGACTTGCTACCTGTGATGGTAGATCCTGTAGCCTGACCTGTTGTTACCTGTGATGGTAGATCCTGTTGCCTGACCTCCTGGCTGCGGACTATGCCTTTTCCCATCCTCCACCAGTGTGTCTCCTCCCACACGGCGGGTGAGTAGAGCGGGTCTGCCCTTGCTCTGTAGAAAGAATACTGTCTCCCAGTCTCTGTCCGTGCGTCTGTCTGTAAGATAACAGGGATGCTTGGTTTACTCAGGGAAAGAGCCCCGAGTTCTTAGTCAAAACCCGCTAGCTCTCAACATTAGAAGTTGCCATTTTCTCTTGTCAGCTGTCAACTTTTTGATTGCATAATCACTTGTTTTAGTTTCATTGTCATTAAGGAGGGTCACAGTGTGCTCTGTGTGTGTGTGTGTGTGTGTGTGTGTGTGTGTGTGTGTGTGTGTGTGTTGTTGTTGTTGTTGTTGTTGTTGTTGTTGTTGTTCAGTTTAACGTCTTCCCACTTAAAGTGATTTCAGACAGATGTGATGTGTGTGTGTGTGTGTGTGTGTGTGTGTGTGTGTGTGTGTGTGTGTGTGTGTGTTCGCTGTGTGTGTGTGTGTGTGTGTGTGTGTGTGTGTGTGTGTTGTGTGCGTGTGTGTGTGCGTGCGTGCGTGTGTGTATGTGTGTTCCAGGACAAGGGAAATCCGGGCCGTGTTCCTGCGAATGTTCGCCGAGCTATTCG
>JADBJO010006528.1:0-17500 GCA_016801955.1 Conus betulinus
CAAACATTTTTTTCTTTGTCAATGATCTGCATCCTCCTGTGTGAATGATGTATGTGGTATTCACCTTAAAAGCTATTAAATTTTCACGTCAGGATAGACATTCTTGTGGAATGTGTTGCTATGATTTAGGAAAAAGGTATGCGAGTTTCATTGAACAATTTACAACTGCCAAGCAAAAATGCAATATTTGTAAACTTCACAAAGATTTTGTTTTCAACATCAAAAGACATATGATGATATGTCACATATAGATACCCCCACATGATTTCTGTTTTATTGGAACCATCAACCAAGATGATTTTTGGGATGGAACTACTGGAACAAGGTTCATTAGACCTACCGGATTTGTATGGTGATTTCTACATTTTACTACCTGATGAGCTTTAATGCACGAACAGCAGGCGAAAACTATTGCGCTCTTCGATAACGATGTTGAGGATGAAATTATATATGCTTTTTGGGCACCATGAATTCGGTAAAAAATCTCACAGACAGGCATAAAATTTGTCAACCAATATATTGAAATCTGCGCGTTCACAGATTTGATTGTTTTATATTGATGGGTTTATGTGAAAGACATTTTGATGACAGCTACACTTATGTTTCATCAGCGGGGGTCAGTACGGTAGATTATTTTATTATGTCCTGTGAACTGTTTTACGAGGTTAATGTATCTTCCGTAATCATTGAAAATGTGGTAGAATCAGATCACCTTCCAGTTATTATGACATCCGTTTGGAAAACAGTGGATATTGGAGAAAATAAGTGTAAAGAAAATCCAGGTGGAAATACAATGACAGAAAAATTATTTTGGAAAGAAGATAAAAAAGGTAATTTTATTAACGCTCTGAGAGCAATGCAATACAGAGTAAAATGTATGAAGCTATGATTTTAATAGACAGCGACGTTGATAGTGCTTTTATCGACATTTAAAAAATGTTTACACAATGCTTGAAACGTATGTACACCAGGTGTCCTCCGGGTCCGAAAAGAAGTCTAAATGGTTTGATTAGAATGGTCCCATGGTTACAAAGAAAACTGGATGAAGTTATACGGTGACTACATTGAAAAGTGACCTTATATAGAGACCTGGGTTATATTCAACATCCTTGGGCAGGGGGGGCTGAAAGCTGATAACTGCCATCCTTTAGCATTGCTATGCTTATGCTAACAAGGACATTAATTGGTTTTTAGTAAAAACAGATATAGCTTTTTTGCCCGTCGCCTTAAGGATTTTAAATATTTGGTCAGACTTAGGGCGACTTAAGATTTGACAGGTGTTAAGGCGACATTGTATAAGTTACCACTTAGGAAGACATATATTGTGTTTGTGTTCACATTGTATAAGTCACCACTTTGGTAATATATATATATATATATATATATATATATATATATATATGTGTGTGTGTGTGTGTGTGTGTGTGTGTGTGTGTGTGTGTAAGAAGGGGGAAAAGAGATGGGAGAGAAGAAGGGGAGTGTTTTTTAGACGATGCATAGGTTTTCATAATGGGTTAGGGTTGAGTCAGGGTTAGGGTTAAGGATTAAGATTAGGGTTGCGTCAGGGTAGGGTTGTAAAGTTGTAAATGTGTGTGCTTTGTATAGATAGGGTGGTTGGGTGAGCGGAGCCCAGCCAAAGGAGGTTAACACTGTAAAAGGGAAATATATATTTTTAACCTCTGCCAAGGAGGTTATGGTTAGGTAAGGTTAGGGGGTAAGATTAGATAAGGTTAGGTTAGGTTAGGGTTGTAAATGTGTAAATGTGTGCTTTGTATGAGTAGGGAGGTTGGGTGAAGGATAGGGTCAGGGTTAGGGTTAGATAGGGTTAAGTGTAGGTTCAGGTTAGGGATAGGGTAAAGGTGTGAATGTGTGTGCTTTGTATTGGAAGGGATGTTTGGGTGAGGGGAATGCAGCCAAAGGAGGTTAACACTGTAAAAGGGAAATATATTTTAACCTCTGCCAAGGAGGTTAGGGTTAGGATTAGGATTAGGGTCAGATTAGGGTTGGGGTAGGGTTAGGGTTGTAAAGTTGTAAATGTGTGTGCTTATATATAGGTTAGGGTTAAGATAAGGGTTGGAGTTAGGGTTGGGGGGGTAGGGTTAGGGTTGTAAAGTTGTAAATGTGGGTGTGTTTTGTATAGGTAGGGTGGTTGGGTGAGGGGAGCCCACCAAAGGAGGTTAACACTGTAAAAGGGGAAATATGATACATTTTAACCTCTGCCAAGGGGGTTAGGGTTAGAGTAGGGTTAGGGGAAGGATTAGTTTAGGGTTAGAGTTGTATATGTGTAAATGTGTGTGCTTTGTATGAGTAGGGAGGTTTGGTAAAGGTTAGGGTAGGGTTAGGTTGGATAGGGTTAAGAGTAGGGTTAGGTTAGGGATAGGGTTGTAAAGGTGTAAATGTGTGTGCTTTGTATGAGTAGGGAGGGTTAGGGTGAGGGTTAGGGTTAGATAGGGTTAGGAGTGGGGTTAGGTTAGGGGGATAGGTTGTTAAAGTGTAAATGTGTGTGTGTTTGTACGAGTAGGGAGGTTGGGTGAGGGGAGCCCAGCCAAAGGAGCTTAACACTGTAAAAGTAATCAAGCAACTGGTTGAGTGACTAAGACTTTTTCTTTCCATAGCAGTGTGCATCAAAACTAAAAGGCACATTTAGACCTCTAGTCCATTTTGAAATGCCGTAACCCATTTGTGGATAGCATGCTTTTGGAGCGTGAAGTTGTGCATAGCTCAGCTGTATTGTTGTCAGCTTGAATAAAACAGAGAAAAAGAGGGAAACCTTAAAACATTCCCCTTAGTTCTAATGTACAGTGAATATCAACCTTAAGGGTACCAAATGTCAACCTAAGTGAGAAGTAATAAAAATATATATCAACCTTTAGGGTACCAAATGTCAACCTAAGTGGGAGGTAATACAAATACATATATTACATTTTTTCTCCTTCTTTTAAATGCTACCTTGGCAGAGGTCTGAGCTCTCTCCGATTTTAATACTTCCAATTCTTAAGAACAGAGAGTACTTTAAAACGGACTGAGGAAATGCTGTCTGTCTGTACTCTGTCTGGTATAGTCTGTCCAGAAAATTATGTTTACGTGCTCCAGACAAAACTAGTGTGTCAATCTTTCTTGAAACTTGTAATTTTATGTTTCTTATGGGTCAAGGATGATGACCGGTGTCTTATTTTGAGCTATTTAGCAATAATTCGGGCGGAAATGGCAAAAAAAAGGCTTTCGTCCCTGCAGTGCACTTTCAAATTATATTGGTTACATGGTTACATTCAACATGCTGCTGGTAGCCTGGCGTGCAAGTTCAGTGGTAAGAACGCCCGTCCAGTGATGCAAACAACAAGGGTTTGATGCCGATGTACCGCTTTGACGCCGCTTTTTTTAATGTTTATTTTTGTAGTGGGAAGTCGACATATGTACAACTGGGAATAAGTTTATTTGCCTTGCATCTTGTTCTAGTTTAAGGTGTGTATACTTTATAACTTATTCAACAGGTTGTATATGTTTCAGTGCAATGTTTTCATGGTTTTTGTTTGTTTTTTTTTTTTTTTCTGTGATGTCACACAACCAAGCTTGAAGTGTGAAGTTTGACACGACTGGCATGCAAACAGACTGAGACTGATACACACATACACTTCTTGAAAGCCATACTCACATATAGAACACAGACAGAACGACAGACACACACACATACATACCCCCACATGTTCAGGCATAGGAGAGAGAGAGAGAGAGAGAGAGAGAGGGGGGGGGGTGGATGGGTGGGGGTTGAGTGGAGTTCAAGCGTGCTACAGGAATTTGGATGGAGGCAGACAGACTTCTTCTTCTTACACTGCTATCAACTCCTGCGGTCACCCCTAATCTAAGCATGCAACTATAAGTCAATACACAACACACCTACCTAGCCTTGGGGGTTTTTTTTGTATGTATGGCTGTTTTGTTTTTTGTTTTTATCTCACCTTAAAGGTAGCCATACTCCCATCTTCAGGGAACTGGGAAGAAAATTTGGAAAAAAGACAGGATGTAGAGCACAAGAGGCAGAAATAAGAAATCTTGAAGAGAAAAGAGAGCATGACAGGAAAGAGGAACCCCTAAACCCCAACGACAGTGAACGTGATAGTTTCCTGTGGTTCCAGAAACAGGAGGGGCCCTTAATTTCACATTCCGCAGTGCCCCACTGCAGGAGAGGCAGAAAGACAAATTGTAGACAAGCATTCTGAAACAAACCATATCAAACGCTGCCTTTTCATTTTGAAAGTGATTTAATAAAGTGATTAATACCGTAGTGGCGATCACAAGAAGCAACTTCCAGCAAAAACAAATGAACCAACAAAACCAACTGTGTTGCTAAGCAGTCGCAAAGCCCTATTTCTATTATGCACATCAATATCCTTGACCATAAGCATAACTTCATAAGTCAAAGTGTCCACACACCAAATTGGAGCTGAGTCCAACAGTTCCACTACTGTGTGAAAAACAACAACAACAACAAAATGGTATTTAGGGCCCTCTAAATACCCCCAATCCCACCCCACCCCACTCCAAACTATCTTCCTGACCTTGACCTTGTCAATAGGGTATTTTGAAAAAGAACAACTAGACATTCTATGTGCAAGAGTTGGGAGCCGGTGGATGATTCCTCCATTGATGAAGGAGATCCATGCAAGTCAAACATTTCACCGGCCAGTCAAAGCTGACCAAAAGTGAACAAAACATTCAAACACAGCCAATTAATGAGGAAGAAGACACAACAATCAAACCTATGTCACAAAAGAGGCAGACATACTTGGAGCAAGGTGCATCCCAAAGAAAAAAAATTGCATGAAATTGAAAAAGAAAATCTTCTCAAGCCCCCCAAACACATCAACACCCCACGCCTCTGGAATTGAAAATTCCATGGATGCATTCAGCCTGTTAAAGATACATAAAATGGCCATACATATAGACAAACAACACTACCAAGTAAATAATATGAATCATTCATGTGGTTTATAGCACCATCGACCACTATTGACAACACTACCAAGTAAACAATCACTCAATCATGTGGTTTATAGCACCACCGACCACTATGGGCCACATCAGAGTTGACACCTTGTCAGCTAAGTAAACAAGTGTACATCATGGCTGCCATGCGAGTTGGGTCGCATGATTTTAATTAAGGGGAGAGTATGTAGAGCCTAAAGTTAACGTGAGAGCGTTGGTCTTGAACCTGTATTCAAGACGTGTTTAGCGGCGGAAGGCCAGGTATAGAGTAGCGAGTTCCTCTCTGGAGAGGTAAGCTCGGGCTCTCCGATTGACTTGTGGGTGCAGAGGCCGAGAGCGAGTTGAGAAGTGCAGTCGGTGCACTGAGCGCTCCTGATCGCACCCCGGGTGGGGGTTTGACAGTACTCAGGTTTGCTGGTGGGCACCAGGTAAGTGTTCAGTTGTAAGGGGTTGACAGGGACTATAGGTGTAAAGGGTCGCTTTAAATGTAACACCTGGAGAGGTATTTACACGGAATTTCCCTGTTTCACAGTTTCTCCCTTTATTCAGCTACCCGCTTACGGAGGGCATCCCGGACTGCCTTGGCTGGGGCCTAGCGATGGGCACTGGAGTGGGTGTTCGGAAGTAAGCAGTCTAGTGTGAAAGGTCGTCGCAACTAAGCCCTTGGGTCGAGGAGTTGGCGGAGGGGACCACGAGTCTCTGTGGGATGGAAGCCGGCCTCACTACCCCAGGCATGGGTAGGACGATGAATTGAGGGCCAGGTGTAAAGAAAGCCCGATAACGCAGGAATGATACTGATCCTTGCGTGGTTGTGTGCCATGGACTGGTACTTAAAGAGTGCTAGGGTGTGCCCGTGACTGGTCTCTGTTAGTTCACTTGTTTTTATGTGTCTTTTATGTAAATGGAAATGTTGGCTCTATGCTGAGTGGATGATACAAATTTAAATTAGCAGCCGAAGAGTTATTTCCGGCATTCTTAATTTCTGTTGAGTAAATTTAATAAATTGTAACTCCCTATGGGAGGGGAACTGGGAAATTGAAATTTTTTGTTGTGCACCTTTGGTTGAGTGGAGAGATAGCGTGTGTGCACAGAGTAAGCCTTGTTGTGTGTGTGTATGGGAGTTTGACCACATGTGACAGTGTTTATTCTTCTTCTTCTGTGTACACAGGCTGTCAACTCCTGCGGTCACCCCCAATCTAAGCATACAGTCAATACACAACCTACCTACCTAGCCTGGGGGTGGAATTTTGTGTGTATGGCTGTTCTGTATCCCACCTTAAGGTAGCCATACTCCATCTTCAGAAAATTGGGAAGAAAGCTTGGGAAAAAAAGACAGGATGCTGAGCACAAGAGGCAGAAATAAGAAATCTAATTTATCTTAAAGAGAAAAAGAGCATGACAGGAAAGAGGAACCCCTAACTACTTAACGACGGTGACCTTGATAGCTCCTGTGGTTGAGAAATCTCGCTTTGGAATTCCGCTGATACCCCTGAAGTCGGTGTTTTTGAAAATGCAACTGTTTCGGCTCTAGCATTTGCACTACGAGAGCAGTATATTTCTTGTGCTTGCAAATTACTTTTCTGCTAAAGAAGCCGTTACACCCACTACACATCACTACACCTGTGCTACCCTGCTTCCTTTCCCTCAGCAGCTGTTTTCCTTCATCCCGATGCTGGATATTTTTTTTTGAGGATTCCTTCTTTTCTTAAAGATTCAAACACTCTCAACTGTTCCTGAGGGGGCAGAAGTAAAGCTGCTTTCACACTCTCTTCTTCCTTATGCTTCCTCTTCATGTGTCTTGAAAGTTTTGCTTGAAATGTCCCACAAAAGACACATGGACGTGGAGGCTTCTTGTAAGTTTTGCATGAAGTGCTTGAAGTGGAAGTTGACTGTGAAAAAGATGCCGACTTTTCTGAAGGCTGGTGTGAACTACCTCCAGTAACAGTAGCCTTCGAGGAAGAAGCTGACCTTGCAACACACTGGGGTGAAGTACCTGCACTAACACTAGTCTCAGAGGAAGAAGCTGACCTTGCAACACACTGGGTGAAGTACCTGCACTAACACTAGTCTCAGAGGAAGAAGCTGACCTTGCAACACACTGGTGTGAAGTGCCTGCAGTAACATTAGCCTCTGAAGAGAGGAAGCTGGCTTGGCAGAAAAAGCAGTCTCCGCGGAAGAAGCCAACTTTGCACCAAGCTGGTGTGAAGTGTCTGCAGAAACAGTAGTCTCCGTGGAAGAAGCCAACTTTGCACCAAGCTGGTGTGAAGTGTGTGCAGTAACAGTAGCCTCCGAGGAACAAGCTGACCTTGCAGTAGATCGGCGTGAAGTGCCTGCAGTAACAGTAGCCTCCAAGGAACAAGCTGACCTTGCAGTAGATCGGCGTGAAGTGCCTGCAGTAATAGTAGCCTCCGAGGAACAAGCTGACCTTGCAGTAGATCGGCGTGAAGTGCCTGCAGTAACAGTAGCCTCCGAGGAACAAGATGACCTTGCAGTAGATCGGCGTGAAGTGCCTGCAGTAACAGTAGCCTCCGAGGAACAAGCTGACCTTGCTGTAGATCGGCGTGAAGTGCCCGCAGTAACAGTAGCCTCCGAGGAACAAGCTGACCTTGCTGTAGATCAGCGTGAAGTGTGTGCAGTAACAGTAGCCTCCGAGGAACAAGCTGACCTTGCTGTAGATCGGCGTGAAGTGCCTGCAGTAACAGTAGCCTCCGAAGAAGACGAAAACCTGGCAGTAGACTGGTAGTACATAGCGTCTGATGTGTCAGTAACCTCCAAGGGAGCACTTGTAGGGGTTCCTGCAAAACATAACCACCACCCAATTGAACTGAACCAAATACCTTTGAAATGGAAGAAAAATATATTAGATGTTTAAAATAGAAGATTCAGTGACATTTACCCTTTACTCAAAATGGTTCTCTCTCTCTCTCTCTCTCTCTCTAATGTTCTTCTTTGAGATGAGATGCCACCGGCCACAAGACATCAAACGCATCTGGTACCCCGTTCTACTGTTCAATAGGAGAAAGCCATTGTGAGCCAATGGAATGGAATCCCAATACATATTACATGCATCCTGTGCGCCAATGACAGTTTACGTGAAGACTCTGGGCACAGGGCAGAATACAAATTTCTAATAAAGAAAAACAAGAATGGAAAAAATTAAAGAAAAAAGCAGAATAGACTCACCAACTACCAAATCCTGTACACAAATATATTCACATGAAATGCATTTTGAACCATTTTGCTAATACGTGGGTGAAAAAAATGAAGATTACCTGAGTTGTTTTTCTTCTTTAGCCCTGGATAGACATCAGACACATCAGAGTCAGAATCTCCTGTGGAATCGGGAATGTGCTCAGACTGGTCAGAATCGGCGTCCCCCTGAAATAATGACACAAATATTCTCAAGCACTCCAATAGTTTATGCATTTACTTGAGTCCATTACCATAGGCTATCTTTTATTAGTTTCAACTGGGTGTCATCCTGGGGTATTAAAAATATACTAAATGAAACTCTACAGCATCATCTTCTGTGCAAAAAATTATCCAAATTCAACATCTCATTTTCTTAAGTATGTATGTAAGTGACTCTCTCTCTCTCCCTCTCTCTCTGTCTCTGTCTCTCTCATCACAGGTACTGTTGTAGTTATTGAACGCAACACTTGCTCTCATAATTTTTTTTCCTTATACTGTACTCATCCACGTCATCACACGTTTTAAAAAAAAAAAATCCAGTGGTATCTTTCACCTGAAACCCTCTTGAGCGCTAGGGTCTCACTTTGTGGGGTTACATGAAGAAGAATTAGAACAATGTAACTTCAGAGTATATATATATATATATATATATATATATTTTTTTTTTTTTTTTTTTTAAGAAAAACAATGAAATTCAGGGGCCACATTTTCATGTCGAACACACTTGGCCATGCAGACCCAACTTGTGTCAGGGATGAAAACAAAGCTAAGCAAAAAACACTGGGGAAAGTTGTTGATGGGGGGGGGGGGGGGGGGGGGGGGGGGGGGGGGGGGTTGTACAACGTGCACCACTCTCAGAAAAGTTGTTGAACAGAGGGGAGTGGGGGGGGGGGGATGGAACGGTGTACACTCTCTCAAAAGTTGTTGAGCGTGGGAGGAGGTGGGCGCGGGAGGGGGGGGGGATCGAATGTTGTGCACTCTGTCAATAGTTGTTCAGTAGGAACTGTTAAAACCTGAGGGCTTAAGCCATGGGTCGCCCGGTATGTGATGCTCGACTTTATGAATAAAAAATCTGTAAACCCCCCCCCCCCCCCCCCCCCCAACTTTTGCCAGGTCCAGCCCTGGGAGGGCACAGCACTGCAGCAATGTGCTCTCCGAGTGCAGGCAGTACAAATTTCACAACATTATTTTTATTGCATTGGTATACCAAGCACAAGTACTGGTTTTACACAAAGCTTTAGCACCACTTACCTGCCTATCTTCCGACACGCCTCTATTAACTTGTTCAGGGAGCTGGTGTCCATTTTCCAAGTCACTGTCACTACTATCCTCGGTTTCACGGATGATACCCCTGCAATTATAATCAATTGCATACAATCAGTGATATGAAAGACTCTTTAGTTCTGTAAGTGTTCTACTTAGGATGACCAAACTGAAAAAAAACCATGATATACCCCCCCCCCCCCCCCCCCCCCCCCCCCCCCCCCCCCCCCCCCCCCCCCCCCGCCTCCCACACTACTTGGTACACTGTGTCACACTGTTTGAGGGGGTCTGTTTTGTCTTTCACATGGGTCAGTTGTTGCCGTAGGGAATTAGTGGATTTGTGGAAAACTTTGCAGCCATGTTGTTAGACACAGCTCTGGCTAGATGAAAACAGTGCTGATGAAGGCTGGGTGATCCAGCTGAAATATCCCTACAAGAAGTCCCCGATCCTGAGTAAGTACGCCTTTTATAATGTCGAATCCAGGATCCAGAAACCTACATTCTTATTAACTATCATCCATACAAATCATGTGTTTACCGCATATGGGAATTGAGCTTCAAAGGTTTGTGCACAAGAAGCGCTCTATTCAGGACTAACAGTGAATCTACACACTTCACAGCCTAGTGGTAGATCAAACGCCAGCAAGCACAGAAAATGAAAATAGCTATAGTAATATTAATACATAAATATTTCAAACTATTTTATTGTCATTAAAAAAAATATTATTATTGTATTTACATAGGACCTATCATTGGTCACAGACCAACCTCTAAAAACAAGTGCTTTTCAATCATCACACCACTTTACAGTTTACTCAATGGGCTTGCCTACCCAGGTAGAGCCGACTGATATGCTGACTGCTGGCACTAGTTATTCCCCATGCCATTCAAATATCACCTACTCATTTTTGGCTCATGTGTGTAAACAAAGTGAGTCTATGTTCTCATGCTATTTTGTGTGTGTGTGTGTGTGTGTGTGTGTGTGTGTGTGTGTGTGTGTGTGTGTGTGTGTGTGTCTCTGCATCCATTAATCCATGTATGTGTGCCTGAGTGTAGGCGTTTGTGGTCAACTTTAACGTTGGCAATTTCTCAGCAATTACAAGTGCTGGCAGCGGCCCTTTGTTCCCAAGCGGAACCAGAGGCATAATTCAAGTCAAGTCACAAGTGCTGACAGGGTCAAAAGTGATAGACTTGCACTTAATCACAATGACACACCCTTCCTAGCAAGCCCTAGCATGAAGACATCACGGAATGGTAAAGGCTGTAATTTGTTTTAATTGGATTCTCTAACTAGGAGTAGGACAACTTGAACTGCCTCTAGTGTTCTGTACCAACTTGAGCCTTGAAGGCTTTGCCTCTCGTCATTTATCTCCTTTATCCCTGCAGTTCCACACAGCATGCACGCCATGTTTCATGTAATCCATTTTTCACCGGCACAAGATGACCTACACTTTTGAAATATCAACCAGAAAGTAACAGTTTTTCAGCTTTGTAAGAAACACCAGGCAGATATCTTCAATCTACTTGATCTTTGACAAGGTAAATTGACCTCCCCTACTCTTTTCGATTTTTCAACTGCTATGAGTTTGGTTTTTTTTATGTGCAGGGATCTAGGGTCCGACTCGTTATATAATTATTGTCCCCAAGATAACACGCCAAAATAAGGCAGGAATAGGATTGACTCTAAAGTAATCTATAAGATATAAAAAACTACTATAGTTCAAAATGCCAAATGTTTTTTGAAGCATGCCAGTACACCCTTAAAAATGCAGCATTTTCTTCAGTCTTATAAACAAAGATTCCATAATTACAGAATGCTTAAACTACACAAATGATGTTCAAGCAAGCCAAAAATCCAAAAGATACTTACTCGTTCTTAAGGTAGCCAAACAAATCTGAAAATGTGGCCATGAGCAAAGAAGGCAAGCCAATGACCAACTTGGACAATTCAACCTGACCCACAGGAAGTAAACACGCAGCTTGTCTGAAAGAAAAAAAAAAGTGATAATAGTATATTTTGCCTTTTTTATGTAAGATAAGATACGTCTTTATTACCAAGTGTACATGAGTCACAAAGAATATTGGAGGGATAGAGCACAAGCTAACAAACATTTCGAGCTCAAGCTCAGTCATTTCACATAATCATAAACTAAGCAAAGGTTGAATATTGGAAGAGTACACATAAGCTTGTCTAACTACCCCCCACCCCCCAACTCGCCCAATCATGCGCACACACACACACACACACACACACACATTCTGTGAACTGGAATAGAATTACTGAATAGACGGTGCACATAGCTGTCTAAAAAAAAGCACTCACACACATATCGAAACATACATGGCTAGTGTAATTGATGGCGAGTCTGTCACACAGAATGACAAGATTCTGCATTTTGATTCAAGGCTTCGATAGCTTTTGGAAAGAAACTATTTGTGACGCTCCGCCACGAAATGAGTCGCATTGTCCCTCACCGAGTTTTTCGCTAGGGCCGATTTTAGGCAGATGGGGGTCAGGTTATGGATTTTTAGATTTTAATGGAATATTAACCTACAGCCTTTCTTCTGTCTTCCATGCAAATATTAAAGTGTAAATATGTTTCTTTTTGCCCAAAAAATGCTTTTGAAACACATAACCTCTTGTTTTGCCAGCTTACAAACCGATAAATTGATCAAAATTGACAGGCCCTCATCCCCGAAATATTGGAATGGACCTGTCGAATGATACCTCGTTGGAAAGGTCTAGACCTCTATTTTTTAAACTGAAACCTTTCAGGGGTCAATTTCCACGGTGTAAGCCAATCATCGTCCTTAAAAAAGGGGTATGACGTATAAACAAAGCGTCACTAAGGTGGGATTCCCCACTGATGGTTGGCCCAAAGGCGTTCACGTGACCAACACAAGCAACAATGGCGGCTTCCAAAGCGAACACGCCGGAGAGTCTTAGGGCTAATATTTGTGATTTTTTTTAACAGATCGGCTCGCGATGCCAACATATTTTCATCATCAGATGAACATGACATTTACGGGCTGGAGACTGAATATTTCCTGGACGACGATGGCAGTGTTTCAACCGATAACGAAGAGGAAATGGGTGATCGAAGTGATATTGACAGTCAGTGCTCCGAGACCGGCTCGGATCACGAAAAAGCACCTGCACTCGTCCAAGTTCAAGAGCCCAATCTGTCTGTGAATGCCGACATAGACAGCGAAACCATGCTTGGACCTGATGCTGAAAGGCTGAAAGTTGAAGCTTTCGACTGCAAGTGTCGAAATCGCCATGTGGCAGGTGCAAGCAGTGTCGTGACTGACAAGCAAAGCAGTGAAACTGACAGTGCTGAGCCAGTGTCCAAAAAGAAGGGATGCATTGCACAGTTCACTTCTGAGGACATACTGGCAAAGAGAATGACCATGGCTGAATTATCTGAAGGTAAGCACACAATTCAGTTAATATTTACTGTCACTGCACTGCATAATTGTTTGATTTGTGTTTAATTGTGGCAAGGTAAACATGATTAAACCAAAAGCATAACCTCATTGTGATGAGTCATGCATGCACACACACACACACACACACACACACACACACACACACACACACACTCACTCACACACATACATATTGTTATGCCCACACACATAGTCATACAGTGATTCTATAAACACACACACAATGTATTATGCACAAGATGTACACACACACACACACACACACACACACACACACACACACACACACACACACACCATAAGCTTAATGCTGATGTAACTGAACAAAAATAATCATAAAGAGAGAAGCCCTCTCTGTTAAATCTAATTGTGATCAATATGTTTGTTTTTAACTTTACAAAATGCATTATGCTGGTATGTGATAGTATGTGTGTCAGTTGCATGATTAAGTAATTGTACACAGTACAGTATGTGTGTGTGTGTGTGTGTATGTGTGTGTGTGTGTGTGTGTGTGTGTGTGTGTGTGTGTGTGTGTGTGTGTGTGTGTCACTTGTATTCTATGAATGAATAATAATTATTGTACAGTGTAGTGCGTACATTTGTGTGTGTGTGTGTGTGTGTGTGTGTGTGTGTGTGTGTGTGTGTGTGTGTGTGTGTGTGTTTTCTGTATGCACACATGTGTAAATGAGTGGGCAAAAGGCTATTTTAATAGTGTGTGCTTGTGTGTTACTATGTTTTGGTTTTAGTGTGTATTGTGAGGTTCAAATTAACCAGGCATTTGTAATAACTAACTCTTTCTAAGGTGACTCAAAGTAAGACTTTTTTTTTCAGCTTAGAAGGACATGGTGCTGCATGGAATGCTTGCGTGTACCCCATGAACAACTCAGAGATCACTGTGGGCAAGCCTTGTCGCCAGAAGACCAGAGAACATCAGCGCACAACATACACTGTCGACTTCAAGATTGTCTGCAGGGAATCTTTTAAGTTTATTTATTGGTAAGCAAATAACACTGAATCAGAAATTTGCAGAACTAGAACTTCTAGTTTTATTAATCCTTAATTTTTTTTTTTCTTGTCTCTCTTATTTTTTTTCCCAATGGAATCTTTTATTTTTTTTATTTTCCTCCTCGCCTTACTCTTTTCAGTTTTGTGTGACTCAATCTCATCATGCATATCTCTGTCTGTTTCACAACTGATTAACATTGTCTACTAGAATTAAATTTGATATTTAGCTAATAAAATATAGATTTAATTTTACTTTTTCACCTTTTTATTTTAAACCTTTTGGTTATAGTAGTGTATATAAAATGGAAATATTATGAACATTTGATTTACAATTCATTAATTTCATTTTATTTTCAACTGAGTATTTTATACTAAATTGTCAATATTTTTCTTAGGCAGAAAATATTTGTGACTGCTGCATAAAGACTGTTTGAAACAGACAAAATGTCAAATGTTTAGCAGCTTTTAGTTTGTGAACCATTGATTTAAATCTGAATCAAGAATAATTTTGTGTACACCGTTTATGATTGAAGTAATTGCTAACAGTTACACACACTTTACTAATAAACACTAAAACAGACTTCACACACTGAGACAGCTTACAGTAACATCATTAACACAAAAGTTGATTGAAATCACGGCTAATTGTTAAACACACTCTCCTAATAAATCTAAAACAAACTTCACACACGCTGACACAGCTTACATTAACTTTTTTATGTTTAGCTTACAGCAACATTATTAACACAAAGTTGATTGAATTCACTGCTAACAATTACACATGCTTTACCAATAAACACTAAAAGTAAACAGACTTCAGATACATACAGACACAGGTTACCTTTCTTCAAGTAGAATGATTAATTCCTGTTTTCTGGTAAAGTGTTGCTAAGAACAGAATTCAACACTGTTTCAGGATTAGTCAGAACAAGCTGACCGCTTTACTACTGTGTGTGTGTGTGTGTGTGTGTGTGTGTGTGTTTTTCAGGTCACCGTATGCTTGGGAAGACTTCTTTCTTCAAAATATGGCAGCAGCACCTTCCCTTCATTGTTGTTGAAACCCAGTGACGGATCTGTTGGCAGTGCAAACAAAACAATGAGAAGATCTGTCGCAGTACTGGTCTCCCGGAAGAAGAGAGTGGTGCAGGCTTCAGGATCAGCTGGCTCACTTAGAGGTTGTTGAGGCAGAGTGGACATTTTACAACAGGCAGGTGGGACCACAGCAAAGCTGCAACAGCTGCTGCCAACATCATCATGAGCTGGGACCCCATCCTGCCAACAGCTGGCCAGCCAGGATGCATTACAGCTGTGACTTTGCCCAGCAAGTCCATCTGCCCAGCAGCCCTCTCCAGCCTGATCCTATTTTTGTTCCCAGAAAGTGCGGCATCTTTGGGAGTCTGCTGTGAGGGTCTTCCTACAGCAGATAAATTACCTCATTGATGAAGGCATGTCCAGCGGCAAGGGGTCCAGTATGGTGCTTTCTCTGCTGCACCATTTTTCCCAGCATTTTGGCATTGGGGAGATGGAGGTGGATCTACACTGTGACAACTGCAGCGGCCAGAACAAAACCAAGTCCATGTTGTGGTACCTGGCCTGGCGAGTCATGCAGGGCCTTCACACCTCCCATCACCGTCAACTTCATGCCTGCCCGCCACACCAAATTTGCTCCTGACTGGTGTTTCGGCCTCCTGAAGCCACGCTTCAAACGTTGTGAAGTTCACGGCCTCAACGGCCTGTGCCATGTCATCAACAGCAGCACCCCAAGGGCATCAATCGGGCGCAGATCATTGGCACAGAGGCTGGGGAAGAGAAAGTCATGGTCTATGACTGGCAAGCATTTTTTGATGTGTATTTTAAGGCAGTGAAGGGAATGAAAAAATATTTTCATTTCCGTTTTTCCTCAGATGCTCCTGGAACTGTGTGTATGTGAAAACCACACTGAGTGCAGAGGAGGAACAGATACAGCAGCTAGCATACTGTGTGGACACTGCCAGGTGTCGTCTGGTCAGTCTCCCTGCCTGAATTCAGCCCCCTGGATTGTCAGCTGACCGCAGAGAGTACCTATACTAGCACATCAGACCCTTTGTCAGACCTGACGCACAAGACATTCTCTGCCCCTAAGCCTCTGCCCCTGCCCTAGTCACTAGTCCAGTACTGTGAGTAGAACATCATCTCCTGTGGGAATTACTGTTCTCATGTGTGTGTTCAAACTACTTCATATGGTCAGGGAAGCTGCGTTCTACTGCCCGCGGTCAGTGTAGTATCTTTTTTAGGTTATGTTTTTTTTTTTTTTTTTTTTTAATTTTCCTTTATTTTCTGACTTAAGATCTTACACTAGCAGTTACTGAATAAAAGCACACAAAAGGTTACCTCAAGTAGTATGGTTATGTGAATTAATTTACTGATATAAATTTAAAGCAGCAGCTTATTCTTTTCTCTGTGTTATTTTTCAATTTATCCAAAATCTGTTTTTTTGAATAAAATCTAGAAATGTCAATATTTTTCCCCAAAAGTTTGTGTGATGATACAGAATGGTCATGTGCATGTTTGTGCGAAGTTTCAACAAGATATCCTAATTAGAAGTACTTGGTTGCTATGAACATGTTTTGAAACTTTTCGGCTGCATTTCTCTTTTCGCTGTATTGACGGGGTCTAAACTTCAAATCACAATAACTTTGCCAAAAATAGTCCGATTTACAATCTGTCTTTTTTGTTTGGAGAGCATTTTTATTGTGTAGAATTACAAGAATATAAATAACTCAAAAACGACCTCCGGTGCAATGTGACTCATTTTGTGGTGGAGC
Organism: Conus betulinus; assembly: GCA_016801955.1. Classification (NCBI taxonomy): domain Eukaryota; kingdom Metazoa; phylum Mollusca; class Gastropoda; order Neogastropoda; family Conidae; genus Conus; species Conus betulinus. The sequence continues at coordinate 16,698 of JADBJO010006528.1, forward strand.
GTCACATTTGCAAAGCGATTCGTTCTTGTTTTCAAGGTTATGTTCCACCAACCTGAGTGAGGAAAGCAGCTTGAAAAATCCAAAAGCTGGATGTTATCTATCTTGACTTATCGACTTAGCTTTTTTAAATGCTAGTATAGATTTCATCCAAGGACGGCAAGTTACACTCACACCCTATGATCTTGGTGGCTGTTTTGACAATCATTTTGAGGGCTGAAACATCCTCTTTTGACATGTTACCAAACCAGACAACTACTGCAAAAGTTAATACACTTCAATGATTGTTCTGTAGAACTGGATCAGAATGTCCTTGTTGACACCAAATTTTTTCAACCGCCAAAGAAAAGTACAAGCGCTGCTGGGCTTTCTTAACGATGTTCCTGGATTTTTTTCTCCCATTTTAAATTATCAGAAACGATTAGTCCAAGAAATTTAAACTCACTAATGATTTCCAATGGGGTTTTTTTTGATAGTTACTGGGCAAGGGAGCAGTCTTGGTTTTTCTGAAATCTAGAATCTTTTGTTTTTGATACATTTAGCTCCAAGTTGTTTTGGTCGCACCAGCTAACGAGCTCGGAAACATCATATCTGTAGTTAGACTCGTTACCATTCGTGATCAGCCCTTCAAGAGTCGTTTTGTCGGCAATTTTTTTATTTAACCACAGTATTACATTCATGGTGAGTTTTACAATCATGGATGAACAATGAATACAAGACTGGGGACGGAACACATCCTTGGGGGGCACCAATGTTAAGGGTAAGGGTGGAAGAGAACACATCACCAACTTTAGAAATCTGTGGTC
>JADBJO010006528.1:22500-30000 GCA_016801955.1 Conus betulinus
CCAATGTAACCAGACATCCACTAATTCTGTGGCTTGTCCTTTGTACAGTTTCAGTTTCAGTTTCATCAAGAAGGCGTCACTGCGTGTGGACTAGTGCATATACGCTACATCACATCTACTAAGCCTTGAATGAATTCAACGCCTTCTTCCTTGCGCTGAACACAGAAGCAATCTGAAGCGATCAAAGCTAAGTGCATTTTCGTTATTTTTTTTCGTTTTTGTTTCACCTGATGAAGACCTAAGAGAACGAAACGCGTTGTGTTTTGTCTTGCGACTCGTTTGCCCCCGTTTCTCTGGGCGGTTCGCTGACATTTATTTAAGATCAATCAAATATGTTTATATGTAAGTCATCACATAGTCACACACACACACACACACACACACACACACACACACATATATATATATATATATATATATATATATATATATATATATATATATATAAATGAAAGCAATTAAAGAACAAACGTCTAAAACGGAGAAGAAAAACACACACTATTCAGAAACTCCCTGTGCATACTATGAAAATGACCAGATACAACTAGATAGGCGCTTATGGTAAAGAAGGAGGGGAGAAGTTTCAAAAGGGAAGAAAGAGAGCAAGGGAGGTAAAGCACCGAGATGGCGAGGAGGCAAGAGGAACGGTGAAAAAAGCCTTCTGGTAGAGGCCTGGTGATGCTACCACCCGTACGCTGGACACGGGGAACCTACCTAACAAAACAGAACTTACACACACACACACACACACACACACACACACACACAGGAGCAGTGTCACGTAAAAGGAAACCCAAGAGAAATAAAATAGTAAGAAGGGGAAGGACAATACTCTTCAACTCTTGCATCCCCATCCTTCAACTTAGGAAACGGAAGTGGAAGCTAATCGTCCCGGGGTAGGGAAACGCAAAGGACAAAATAATGAAATCAAGTAAGGAGCTAGACAGTAGGAAAGGGAGGGACAACTCTCTCCAACTCTTGCCTCCCCTTCCTGCGATATAGGAAGAGGAGGGCACGGGGTAGGGAAACGAAAAGAACCTAAAACAAATCCGAAAAAGCAAAAGGGGCAAGGCACAAATCAAGTGATGAAATGAACAGTCACATCAAACAAACTAAAGTAAGAAAAAGAACGCTAGCACACATAAAACATAATAAACAGAGGAGAGGGAAAGAAAAGCAAATTCTGCTTATATGTGTGGAGAGGAGAGACTAACAAAATAGTTTTCACACTCGATCCCAAGCTCACAGCACAAAATTACAAATAAACTTTATAATACAATGCAAAAACTTTCTCTCAGCAAGGGTCACCATTGCCACACAGCGGTCACTACATGAAAACATGTGTTACGGATGGAATGGGTGGTGTCTGCAGGTGTCTGACTGACTCTCACACAGAAATTATGGATGCATGCACGACTTTTCCAATTCACATGCACACACCCACTCTACCGAACATTGACAGCCAGGAATAGAGCAACACCTTTTTTTTTGTTTTATGCTACCCGAGCGTAAGAACATCAATAGTCGGCACACCAGCCATAAGGCGTATACACATATATATATATATATATATATATATATATATATATATATATATATATTTCAAGAACGCCAAACAGGGCGCACGACACAAAATATATCTATATATAATTCTCTATCTACTAGCGCTGCTGGTTTCAACGACGAGGAAGACGACGACGACGAAAACGATGAAAAAGGACGAACACGACGAGACGATGAAGATGATGAAGACGACGTCTACAGCGTCCAGTCCGACACAGGTCTTACAGAACTTCACAGAGCTGTGGCTAAAAAAACAAACAAACAAACGCTACTACCCTCACGGCGTCTCTGCCAGCGACAAGTGACAGTCCCACACAGGAGTTGTGGCTCACACACAGAAGCACAGAACGCAGCGACGGCCTAGCCAACAGGTCGCTGGTTCAAAACTCGGGAGCGGCGCTCTGGCTTGGCAGCAGCGGCGTCTCCAGCTCAACTGGCTTAGCGGGTAGTCGGTCACGGGCGCAGTGGCAGGTAGGGTAGTTGTCGGCACTCAGGCCGGCCTCTCAACACCGACGCAGGGTGGAGAACAAGGGGGTAGAACTCGGCTACGGCCCCGACCTTCAGACAGTAGCAGCCAGTCCCCTTCAGTCCAGGGACCACTTCTACCTGGGGGAAACTGATTAACTACCTTGATTATCATGGCTACTATTCATTACAATCACGACTACATTCATATTCATCAGTCACATAACATTTCGCTAGAACTTGGGACAAACATCAGCATATTCTTTCTTCAACACTACAACATTCCCTTTTCCGGAATCATAACACTACACAAGAAAGGATTTCAATATAAACGTTTAGAATCTAGTTTCTAAATTGGGGAAATGATTCCCACCTAGACCCTCTTCAATAAACCATGAATACAATTCATTACACACACTTAATGATTACTTTTCATCGAACCATAAATGCCTTTCGTGACAGCAAAAATGATCATTTCTTTTTCTTGTAACACGACAAGAATGTACATTTCATCTCATATAATCACCAGATTTTAAAAGTGTTTTTTTTTTTTTCCCAAAAGATTCATCTACTTCAATATATGTAAGGGAAAGATTTCCACACCTCTTGTTTACCAACACACAACTATTCAATATTCATATCAAGAGTGATTAAATACTCATCCACATCAAAAATCAAAACCAACATATATCAAGTCTCTGTCGCTCACTCTGGCAGCTTATTATCCATAGCATCAAAACTCTCCCTCCTCTTCTCAAACCACCTTTTTTCATCATAAAGTTCATAACTAGTTAAGTCACAGAATAAACAAAATCTTCTTTTTTTCCTGAAGACCACTTCCTTTAACACTCACTTCTTCTATTCTTGTTTTCCAACAGCATTTCGTTTTGCTACCATATCAAGTCATAGGATAACAATTACTTTCCTTTTTCAAACAAGTCCTTCACATGTGCGCTGAGGAAGTTTTTCAGTCGCTCTAAAAAACGGGAATACGGTTTCCGTTTGCTAATAAATAAACATTGAATGATAAATACCTGACTGCCACAAAAACAGCCGGAGTCCCTCTTCGGCCTTCTAGATAGTTGTGACGAGACGGATAGGAGTTGGTAGGTGGGTCCTCTAGGGGAAGGACTGGGAATAATTTCTCTATGAGAATTATCTTACATTTCACCTACACCCCCTCTCTTACCAGTGGTGGAAGGAGCAACTTTCCGGTACTAGTCATCAAAGAAAATTTTTTTGTTTCGGGTATTAGTAAAATACGGAAGACTGGCTCTGAGATAATTTTCCTTAGGCCTGTACTATTAATTACCAGTACTTATAGCTCCGAGATACAGAATTGAAGAGAGAAGTTCAAACATTCATTCGACATTCGATTGAACAACAGGGAACTGACACAAGTTAAGTGCACTTTCACACATCAACTTTTATTACTTATACATAGATAAGAAATGGCGTGACAATTCCATAGGCTGTGTTTCAGCTCTCATTGGACTACCACAATGAGGGGTCCTTCCTCACTCCTACTTTACTCGCTTGCACTCTGTGCAGCAAGCTTAAGTTGGCATACAGGGGGTTCTGTCTAAGTTACTGAATGTATATGGTTATTATACATCCACACTGCTTGCTAATGCCATAGACAGGTTCTCACTGTTTCATCATAAAGTGAGGGTAAAGGTCTGATGGGTTTGAGTCCAGGTGGTAAGCAAACTTAGCTTTGCTTCGGAGAAGATTTTTGTTCTCTCCTGTGGCTGGTGACTGCCCCACTGGTGTAGATCTGTTGTCTGGTGTCGCCCTGGTTTTGGGCGAAGTCCCAGCTCCTGGTTCAGTCGCAATGTGTAGCGTGACCAGGATCCCAGTTCTGCGATAAAGAGAACTTGATCTGTAGATGAGAATCTGGTGGCTGGTCTGACGAGTGCACACATTTACCCTTTTCCCCTGTCTTTCAGAAGGGTTGTGAGACTCAGCCAGCAAAGTTTTCTCTATGGTAGAGTTTCTGCTATAACTATTAACCTCCACTTTTGTTTAAAGGCTAAGTTAAGTTTACAAAAGGGTAGGAGACAATAATACAATATTACAGTTTTAGTTAAACAAACTTCCATGTTTCATATGAATTAAATCACACTGACTTGGGCTATGCTTAGTCCAAGTACACATGTGGTGTAGACTTAGAGTCATACACTACAAATCATTCCAATAATCACCAGTATTTATAGATCAGAGTAGCAGTTTTTACCTAGCATAGGCATACTGTTTTCCTGCTCAAAATTGATCATTGAATTATTATCTTAACAGACAGAGTTGCACACTGACAAAATCAGGGTGCACACAAAGAGCAGTGGTCAGATTGTTAACAAAGAATCAAAACCACTGGGAGAGAGCTTTTGCCATGTGATGGCAAGCAAACCACTACACAGAATAATCATTCATCAGTTTGATAAATGTTGCTAAGCATTTGTACAAAGTTACAATGCTAACACACACAGCATACATAAAATCAATACATAGATTCAAAAATGTAAAACAGAGTTCCAACTCACTTTCCTGGGAATGAACAGGGAATGACGTGAGATCAAGGAGTTACCAAGAGTTTCCTAGGCCTCTGTCCCTTTGTCTTCCTCTGCTCTTGTCTACAGGCAGTCCTGAGGGGTCAGTGAAGCTGAGCTGTGTGTGTGCCTAGTTTATGAACCTTTTGCTGATCGAATCACACATTGACAACCTGTCATTCACTCATCAGGGGGAGAGGGGGAGGGATTTAGTCTAGTCACCAATCGCCTCGGCAATTGTTTGATCCTAATCGGCACGGGATAATTTATGCATCCGTATAGCTGGCAGTACAGTGGCCGTTGAGCGCCAGTTTATTTATGCGTCCGCCTAGGTGTTCGCGAGCACGTGCAGGTGCTTGCGAGGACGGGGACGGCAGGGATGAAAGGGAGGGGGGGGGGGGGGGGGGGGCGGGAGAGCGCGGCACCATGTCTTTGTGTCGGCACATGTCGTTGTGTCAGCACATGCCTTTGTGTCGTCGCGGGGTAGAGAGAGAGGGGGGGGGGGGGGGTGAGACGGGCTGTTGTTAGAACGCCTCCCACGCTGCGGTGTATCGTACAGCATGGGGAGGGAGGGTTGAGAGGGGGGGGGAAGGGGGGTAGGCGGCTAAGAACGAAAGGCGGCACGTATTTACCGTGACGCAATTTTTTTTCTGTGTCACTGATGGTGTCTGTCGGGCCTTCCGCACTGTCCCAAGCAAGCAAGAGGGGGGGGGGGGGGGGGGGGGGGGGGGGAGAGGGGAGAGTGGGCATAGATTTGAAATCTATTTTCTGGTTTGGTGTTTTAGTGGGACTGATAAGCGTCACGTCACAATAGTTGCGTTACCGGAATCACTGCAGAGACTGCCTAACCGGTTCAGCTCACCCGGCTTTAACGGTAGGCAGGTAAGCAGCAGTCAGGTAAACTTTTCAACCGGCTTCCGGACGACTACCTTCCGGTTAGCACGGTTGCACAAAAATTTGTGACTGGACAGGAAACGGTCCGTCACAACATGGAAAAGACAATCCTGCACCCTCCATGCAGCCCCACACCTGACTCCCTTTCTTTCAATAAAAACAAATCAGAATATCATTTCAAAGTTCATCACCGGTTAAAAAAAGTTTCTTTCTTTCTTTTATGCACCTCATTTCTTCTGGTGCGCAGAGATTCTAATTTTTCTTTTCCTTTTTCTCTGGCCAGCATATAATTCATTCAACAATAGGCCTATTCAAAAAAAAAAAAAAAAACCTACACCAAAGCACTATTTTTGGTACATACGTTCATTTATTTTTCTTCCCTTTATTTTGGGACATACAGATGCTGAACTGCCGCAACAAACAAATCACTGACCCAACTCTCATTCACCAAAAATGCTTTGGGTTCTTCCCATCAGCTTTTTTTTTTTTTTTTTTTAAAATCAGAATGTCCTTGGGCAGCCAACATCACGCCAAAGGGACGAGAAGGGGCTGCCAGGGTTCCAAACACAGGGTGCTTGCCCCTAGAATCAACATAAACTTTTTGAAACGTTTCTCTCTCTCTCTCTCTCTCTCTCTCTCGCTCTCTCTCGCTTTCTCTCTCTCCCTCTCATCCGTTGCCTCTGCCAAAAGTGCGATCCAATCTCTTTTTTTCGAGAGCACCAATTACTACTTAAAAAATACTGACATGAAGAGCAAATACCTGGTAAAGGTGAGTTTTCAGCGCGAATACAGAGTGAAATCAAAACATTTCTTTTTCTTTTTTTTTCTTCTTTCGACATGGCTCATGACAACCATGCGATGGTGACAGGCAGGCCGAGAAACCGCCCGATGTTGTATTGCGTACCATTACCACATCAGCGAAATGAAAATATTGAATGAGGCCATAGACCCAAAGGTACCTGTATGAACGCACACATTAACAACTTGCACACGCGTAAAATCTCGTCATCAGTTTTCGGAAGAGAAGGCCAGTCTGACCTTGGTATGGATTACACGTATTCACATAACATGCATCCTTCATGTAATGATGAATGAGTATGATACTGAGTAACTGATGTTCAATTGAATGACAGGAGAAAGAGACAATGTTGCACCAGTATGGAAGTTTTTTAGTCTGGTATGCTCAAACAAGCAGAACGTTGTGTAAACGACAGCATGGCTTGTATAGCACTTAGAGCTTGGTCTCTAACCAAGGATAGGCGTTATATAGGTAATCTCCATCATTGCTATAACAATGATAATAGATTTAAACTGCAATTGTGATAGTGCACAAACACACACTCAATTCCAAACACAAAACAGTCATCTTTCAAAACGAGCACATTCACACAGACACATACAGTTGGAAATCCCATATTGTAGCATACGCGTTGGCTTGATATCATGTAGCCAACAAACATCTAGCGACTGTATGATTCTAGAGCTGTGGCGACCGAGCGAGTAGTAATCAATGTTCACCACAACTCTCAATCTCTGCAGCTGGATGTCAGGAGCGAAGACCGAGTAGTACAGGTAAAAACTAAGTGAGAGACGAAGATAACGAAGGAACAACACACAATATCATTGGTGTTGTCATTCATTACTGGTTGTACTTATATATAGCACTCTCCAGGTTTACAGGGGCTAAAGGTCTAAGTGCTTTACAATCTGTGAGCTGATTACAAGGTACAGCTGAAGAGCTGTCTACTGACGCTTCGTTTATGTGTCTCCTATGCCATGCAGTCGGATAATTATCAGTCACACATTCTCCTTGTTGCAATTTTTCACGGAGGATGCACGCTGTGATTATAGCAGTCATACATACCAGCGGCCAAACTGACCTTCTCTTCAAAAAATTCGTGATGGGATCACAAGTGTGTGTAAGATGTTATGTGTGTGTTTATGAATGGAACTGTGGTTTGTAGTCTCAAGGTTAGGACTTTCCGAGAAATGGGGTCAGAGAACCAGAGATAACCCAGGGCGAACGAGCCCC
>JADBJO010006528.1:35000-67500 GCA_016801955.1 Conus betulinus
CAAATGTGGATTTAAATCCAGTAATAGGTAGGGCTTCAAAGAAGGCGTATCACAAAAAATTTCTATACATGTCATATCTGCTGCTGGTCTGAATATGTTCATTCCATTTTTGCCAACTACAGTCTAGTAACCGTTGGCGAAATGTACGAATAAAATCGTTAACGTTTCCAACCCCCTGATTGTACCAAACAAACCCAAAAACCATATTCAACAAACAGGTTCGCACTTTAGTCACCCAGTTTACTTTACCTTTCAGATCTAAATCATATAACATATTATATGCTTTACGTGGAATTCTTTGCTGTTCCATTTGTAATAATTTAAACCAATAGCGTACGCATTTCACAGCTGAGTTTATATATATAGGATACCTGTTAGTTTCACCATAGACAAGGTCATTTGGTGTCCTCATCTCTACTCTGAGGATTTCTTTAAAGCGTAACAATGCACAGTCTCACAATGAGTAGCTGCCTTGTTTAATCCCCATAATTCTGCCCCATATTGAACCATAGGCTGAACTTGTGAGTCAAACAATTTCATAAACAAAACGAAAGAGTTATTATTAAGTGTATGCAATTTTTTCATAATACAAATCAGCGCATTTTTTGCCCGACTCGCGAGATCTTTTACAGCAAGAACAAAACTAAGACGGGTGGAAAAAAGTATTCCCATATATCTATACACATTAACAACAGGTATTATACTACCATCATAAAACCATCTTTCCCTCACACTTAAATAACCACCCTTTCGAAATACTATGACATTACTTTTATTCATGTTAACTTTTAACTGAAGAGAAGCAGATGCTCTTTGTAAATTGTTTAACTGGGTTTGTAGTCTGTTACTGTCTCAGATAATAAGATAACATCATCAGCTAATAACAGAATAAATAATTCAAATGCCTCCAGAGACAGCATAGCGCCATGTCTTCCATTCCTAATCACCTCAGTTGCTAGCTCATTGATAAATAAAGAAAATAATATTGGACTGCAAGCATCACCCTGTCTTAGTCCAGCTGTACATTCAATGCAGTCTGTTAATTTCGCACCACATCGAACTCTCGCTTTTACTACATTATACATACTTCTAATACAATTGTACATTTTCCTTTAATATACCATTTTTAAACAAAATTGGCCAAAGCAAGTGTCTGTTGATAGATCGAATGCTTTTTCAAAATCTATAAATGCTACATACAATTTTAGGTTGTAAGAGAATTTTTTGAACAAGGGCTAACAAGGTAAACATGTGGTCAATAGTTGAATATCCTTTCTTAAAACCAGCCTGATGCTGGCCAGTGATATCATTTTCTTCTACCCATTCTTGCAATCGCTTGTTAATAATCGTGTTAAATAGTTTACTGCTAATATCACTAAGAGAGATTCCTCTATAGTTAGTAGGGTTATTTAAGTCACCTTTTTTAAAAAATAGGCAAAATGATGGACTCTGTCCAACGTCGAGGAAATGTGCCACTATCAAATAACTTGTTGAAATATTTAAGAAAAAACGGGACTACTTCTTCACATGAGTATTTAAACAATTCACCTATGATACCATCAGGCCCAGCTGCCTTTCGGTTTTTCAGTTTTCTTATAGCCAGCAGTACTTCGTCTTTAGAAATTGGGCGGTTCATACAGTTATCTACCTCTTCTTCAGAAACATCGTATGGAACTTCATTGTATCCGTTCGTAGCAAACACTGAAAATATTGGAACCATGTATCAGCACATATAGTATTTCTTACCTGTTTACTTTTAAATTAGTTTTACGGACCGTATCCCAAAATTCCTTTTGACTTTTATTGACATTACTAATTTATCTATTAACAATTTATTATACTCCTTCTGCTTCTTCTTCAGTAAATTTTGTACTCCCGTCTTGCAATTACATATTCTTTATTATCTTCAGGGTCTTTTGAACACCGGCTAGTTCTCAATAAACGTCTAACGTTTTTCTTACTCACCGTACATTCAAAATCAAACCAATCATCATGTGCTTTTGTTCAGTTGGGGAATATTTGCATTTTCATACAATCGGCACTTTTTCTTAATACAATCGTTAAACACATCTAACGCTTCATCAACATCAGTGTTAATTAAATCCATTGTAATACTTATTTTAGCGCGCATTTCACCATTACTAAGAGTGTCTCTATATATAAATGTACATATTCTTCTTTCCATACATATTTTTCTGTTACGAAGTTATCATTATTTTTATCAATATTAATTCTATTTTGACATGGAAAGGAAATACGAACACAAATAGGTAAGTGGTCAGACTCTATACATTCCAGGACAGAAAATTCACACATGTCGTAAACAAGGGCAAGAAGGTCATTTGAAATATGAAATAATCGTTTACACTGTTTCCAGTTTCAGATATGTATGTATAGCAACCATTTAGGTCGCCCTTACATACACCATTCAGTATGCACAATCCCATAGCAGTGCACATATTTAAAAGCAACTTACCAAAACTATTCAAATGACAGTCTTCAGAACGTCGATTCATACTAACAGGCTGGCTTTTGTATTGTATATCATGGTTGATAACCCACGGAAATCTTGAGAAATATTTGATGTCCTGCTATTCAAATCACCATTCAGAACAATATAAACATCTCTACTTGATAAACAGTCAACTAAGCAGTCTTCAATTACGCTTATCCCATTGTCGATGTTAAAATGGGCATAAAACGGTGATGTTTCTGGTGGAACATACGAACATACATAAACGACATCTTTATCAATTCCGAACAATTGTTTGTCAATCAGAAACACAAAAATATTGACATAATCAACATTTAACACCTTCACAAAGGAAGTCAACTCATTTTTTATGAGACAGATTATTCCGCCGGATCGTCTTCCTTGTTTGGTGAACTTCACCGCTGGCTTGAGAAAATGTTTAAAACCTGGAAAAGAATCTGGTTTACATCCTCCCATGAAAGTTTCAGATAAACAAACAAAATCAAATTCACATAAGAATGAAATGAAATCAGGATCAAGCAGTTTTGAAAACAATCCATTCACATTGTACGAAAGAAAGGAAAAGGGTTTATTCACATTTACAAACGACTCGTTTTGCACGTTCTCGCACGTGTTCACTGTTGCTTGCTCCGACACATTGTCACTGTCAGCGGAAAACAGCTCACTAGTGACACTGTCAGCGGTGCGAGGCCCGGGGATTGCCGGTGTAGGCTCAACTTTGTTCCCATGTCTGTTCACACGGTAAGACAAATCAAACTTACCACCTGGCCGGCCTCCCCCCTATCTGCTCTCCTTCAGCTGGTCGTTGTCATCAAGGAAGTACTTTTGTTCTCGATGACAAGATGGTCAAAGACCATCCTAGCTCTCTTCCCGCTGTTCCTAGCGTCTTTTAAATGGGCTGAGAGTTTTTTTCTCACTTCCCTCACCCGGTACGAAAAATCCTCCCCCAACAAAAAATAGTCGATCCCTGCAGTTTTCGTTTTGCTTTCAGAATTTGTATCTTGTCCTTATAGAAACAGCATCTTGCAATGATAGGAGTCTTGCTTTCCGTTTAACCTGTGTACTCTGTCAAATTCAATATCACCAGCAATGTCCAGTTTATCAGTGATCAGATCTTTGACCTTACCTTCGCACTGTTCATTGGTTTCATCCCTATTTCGTGGAAGTCCATAGAAAATCAAATTATTTCTTTTGGACCTACCTTCTAGGTCATCAGTTTTCTTTTCTAATTGTTGTACTTTAGCATTAGCTCAGAATTGCTTTTGATAAGATCTTCGTTTTCTTTTTTCAAAGCCCCCACCTCTTCCCGCAAGTCCATTACACTCTGTTGAAGGGCAGCGTACTGTTCACTGAGTTTCTGCACACTCTGCTCCACATCCCGGAACTTACTGGTCATTGTAGCGTGCATGGACTGTAGCATCTCCGTCATGTTGTCCATCTTCGCGTCCAGTGTCGCTTGACGTGGAGGAGTGGCCTGGCTGCCGTCGAGGGGTGTCCTGTCCGTGCTGGTCGTCCGAGTGCCCGTGCTGCTCAGTCTGCTCTGCCTGAGTGCGTCCGCCTGGGGTCCAGGGTTCTGCGTCTTGGGTCCAGGGTTCTGCTCAATATCGCCGCAGCGTAACAGCAAACCTCCCCAAAACAACAGGGTGGGAGGAGCAACCCAACGGTAACACCGGCAGCTCGGCTGTGCAGCGTAAGCATGGCGACTCGGCTTGCCGATTTCTTCATAGCTCTACGTGACATGAAAGACACGTAGACCGGGTGGAATGCGCCACATGTCGCTCTGAAAAGAGTCGGTGTCGATGGCATAACTCTTCCTGCGAAATCTTGCAAAAATTTGCGACTGAATACTTACTGTATTCTCCACGGGGGGACTAAATGGCAGACGATTTGAAGCGCGTCTTACTTGCAGTTAGCCGCAGTCCCCCCCCCCCCCCCCCCCCCCGAGAGAGAGAGAGTCAAAAAGACTCAAAAATTGTATTCAGATAAAGGCATAGGCCCCTTACTGAAGGTGGACGTTCACACAACTAAGCGAGGAAAAGGCCAGTGACATATACAAAATAAACAATTAATAAACAAAATAAGATTCTTTGTTGTTTACACTGAAAGATAACATTCTATGAAGTAACGATTTTCAGCCTATTTAGCGCCAGATAATACACATTGCTATTTTTTTTTTCATTGTTGTCTCATGTCTTGACGACATAAGCAAAGTTAACCTGAAATTGCATGGAACCTTGTGGTATTTTGGTTGTATAAATCTTTCTCTAAGATCATTCATGGCAGGGCAGCAAAATAAAAATGTAATTCATAGACACACATTTCACACAGAAATTAGAACGCCAAATAAGAAGTGAATGGGGATACGAGTGTGTTTTTGCTTCTAACAATTCTAGATCAAGAGGCGTGGCAATACTCTTCAATAATAACTTTGAATTCAAAATAAAGAAGTTAATTAAAGATGTTCAGGGTAATTACATAATATTGGTATATTAATACAATGGGAAAAGATTTAATTTTGGTGAATATCTATGGACCAAATAAAGATGATCCTTCCTTCTTTGAAAACATACAGTTGAAAGTAGAAGAATTAAACATAGCCGACATAATAATAGCCCGAGACTGGAATTTGGTTCTTAACCCTAGTATTGACTATCAAATTATATAAACATATCAATAATAGTCTGCGCAGGAAGTAGTTACTAAAATGATGACAAAACTAGAGCTAGTTGATATATGGAGAGAGCTGAATGCAGACACGAGACGGTATACATGGAGAAGACCAAAACCCTTCCAACAAAGCAGGCTAGATTTCTTTTTAGTGTCCGATTCGTTGATCACTGATATTGAAGATGCTGATATTTTCTTTGGATACAAAACAGATCACTCTTTGGTATATGTAAATATTGTTTTTAAAAAAAGAAGACAGACATAAAGGTTTCTGGAAATTTAACTCTTCACTTTTGAGAGATAAGATATATGTAGACCTTATTAATGAAAAGATTGAAGAAATTAAGAAACGATATGCGCTACTACCATACACAGTAGAAATTCTCTTGATAAAATCCCAAACAAATCAAATTCAGCTCTCAGTTTCAGACCAGTTATTCTTAGATACTCTGATTATGGAAATAAGAGCAGAAACAATAACATTTAGCATTCATAAAAAATAAAAACATAAATGAAAAAGAAAAAAACGTTGCAAAAGAAATTCAAGCTTTGGAAAGCAAACCCCTTTACTGGAAGTGGACGTTGCGACCCTGAAAAAGAAAAAAAGATGAATTGAGTGAGATTAGGAAAACACAGATGGATGGAATAATAGTAAGGTCCAGGGCAAGATGGGCGTCACAAGGGGAAAAAGTAAACAAATACTTCTGCTCGCTGGAAAAAAGAAACTTTGTAAACAAAAGAATGCTAAAACTAGTCACGGACAAAGGAACAACTCTAACAGAAACGGACGTTATGTTAGAAGAAACAAAGAATCATTTTAAAAACTTATATGCAGAAAAGAAAGTAAAAGATATTGAAATTGAAAAATATGCCAAATAATCTACCCCAAACTAACTCAAGCAGAATCCGACGAGTTGGAGGGACCAATTACCTTAGAAGAAGCTACTAGAGTCTTAAAAAATATGGAGAATGATAAAAGTCCTGGAACAGATGGTATGACAGTAAACTTTAAAAAAAAATTCTTTTGGAGCAATTGGGGGATTTTGTTGTCCGTTCATTAAACGAGGGATACAATAAAGGCGAAATGTCTATAACACAAAAAGAAGGTATATTAATTTGTTTACCAAAAGGAGAGAAGCCACGAGAATATCTGAAAAACTGGAGACCAATTTCACTTCTAAATGTTACTTATAAAATTGCTTCTGCGTGCATTGCAGGTAGAATAAAATCTGTTTTACCCAAAATAATAAATGAGGATCAGTCAGGTTTCATTCCCGGTAGATACATAGGAGACAGTTTAAGAACCATATATGATCTAATTCACTATTTAGAGGTGAACTGCTTGCCTGGGTTATTGGTATCAGTAGATTTTGAAAAAGCATTCGACTCTGTTGACTGGTCATACATGAGTAAGGTTCTACGTGCATTTGGTTTCGGAAAAGGAATACAGAAATGGATATCATCTTTTTATGAAAAGATAAGGTCTTATGTTATAGTGAACGGGAAGGTTTCTTCAGGATTTTCTATTGGAAGAGGATGCCGACAAGGTGATCTATATCTCCCTATTTGTTTTTTTTATGTGCCGAAATACTAGCAAATAAAATAAGGCAAGATCCAGATGTTAAAGGTATAAAAATAAAAAATACAGAATTCAAGACAAATCAGTTTGCAGATGACACCACCTTCACACTGGAAGGAGATAAGAATTCATATGAAAAGTTGTTCACAGATCTCTATGATTTGAGCAAATATCCGGACTTAAATTAAATTATGATAAAACGTTTAATGTTTGGTTAGGGATAAAAAAAAGAATTCCTCGAGCACATACTACCCTTATATAAAATGGAATGGAACCCTTTAAAATTAAAAATTTTAGGGGTGTGGTTTACAAATGATCTGACAGATATGACTCAAATCAATGTGACAGATAATTTTTAGAAATTACAAATCTATTTAAGATATGGTCAAAAAGAGTAATTGCACCACTAGGTAGAATAGCAGTGCTAAAATCATTAGTGCTATCAAAACTTGTATACTTGTGTGGATCCTCCTGGCCAACCCTCCAGACTCTCAAATAGATATGTTGCAAAACATGTGTTTCAAGTTTGTTTGGAACAACAAAAATGATAAAATTAAAAGAAAATATTCTGTGCAAAATATTTGGAAAGGAGGACTAGGTATACCCAATATTAAATATATATCCAATCCTTAAAAATCGCCTGGATTAGGAAGTATACGTGCAAAATTGTAAATGGAAAACAGTATTACATTCATTATGTCCTGAAATCCATGCCTTTGATTCATATGGACCAGATAGATTCGTACAAAGCAAAGCAAATATTTTGGAGAGATGTTTTTTAAGGCATATAAATTTTTTTGCAACCGTGTGCAGAATTAAAAAAAATAACAAAGATCTAGCTACTGAACCTATTTTTTGTAACGAAAACTTCAAAGTGGGAAATAAACCGTTCTTTTACAAAAAATGGATGCAGAACAATATATTTTTGGTTAAACATTTACTTGATGACAATGGTAACTTTATAAGCCGTCACACACTGTCAGAGAAGCTGGGATCAGAGGTCAATTTTCTAAATTATATAAGTTGCGTACATCAATAAAAGAATATGTGAAAGAAAATGTTAATAAACTCGACAGTAATATCAGTAATGGCAGAACATTAGCGTTACAAAAAATTTGTAGCGCCACTAAAAGGGGCACGCATTCACTATGATATTATGATAGAAGACATTGAGGTTTTAAACATCAGCTCTTTTATGAAATGGGAACAGAGCCTTAATGTACCTATTAATTGGACAGACGTACTAAAAAGAATTAAGAAAATAAAGAAATAAAACTGAAATGGTTCCAGCTTAGAATATGTCACAGAATTCTGGTAACTAACAGTACTTTGAAAAGAATGCAAGTTGTGGATAGTGACATGTATAATTTCTGTAACAGAGAGAAAGATTCAATTAGTCACTACTTGTGGGAATGTGAATTTGCACATACTTTCTGGAAAGAACTTGAAAATATTCTAAAAAGTAAGTGTTCACGCTGTGAAATATTGTCATTTAATGTAGAGCTTATATTGTTTGGCACTGATGAGAAAGCAAAAACAGATGATATGCTAGACTTAATCATTTTAATGGGAAAATATTTCATATACAAATGTAGAATTAATAAGATGAAACCTAACCTAATAATGTTTCTAAAAGAACTATGTTACAGACACATAAAATTGAGAAACATATGTACTCGATGGAGATGAACTATGCAGAATACGGGACAAAATGGTTTCCATATTTAACATTAATACATGAGTAATGTTTAATAATCCATAGAATATAATTCCCTTTGTTTTGCGTGTTGTCCGCGACCTTGGGAAGTAAATGAAACAATGTGACAAATATGTTCGTGTAGCGTATTTTTCTCTAAATGTCATGATGTATCTATGAGGACACTAGGTGATATGCTACATGACTTTGTTTGATGTTTGTAAATACTGTCGCTGTTGTCCAGTGAAATACTTTCTTTATGTGTGCCTATTAAAAAAAATGTAATTCATCTTCTTTTCCAATGTTGCATAGACGGCATGCAAGCATATTTTCGTTTCTGACCTTGTATCTAAACCAATGGCATGCAATACTAGACAAACCAAATCGAAACTTGGTAAATTCACTCTTTATATATCTATTCATTTTCAGCTCAATAGACAGTTCTTTCAAATGAGTAGGTTTAAACATCCTGTACTGTGCAAAACTGTCATAAGTATATATGTGACTATCCAAGGACAGGGAAAATCGTGATGGTATTGCTTAAGTGCACTAAGCTGATGTATTATTAGTCAGGCTCAACACACCAAGGTTATCTCTGCACTCATACATGCATATGCACACTCATGCACCCACCAACCATTCACCTCTCTCTGGGAATGGGATGTCACGCATTCGGCTCTCTCCTAACACGACTGAGAACAAGAAATAAAATTTCTATGCTACTTATAATCAAACATGAGGAATCCAGTTACACAAAATGGAATATCAAAACATAAAAGATCAATACTTCCTAATCCCAGGTTGTAATAAAATGGCTTCTTACCTGGCCAGGTTTTCCACACACAGCCCACTTTCACACCACACCACAGTTCTTGGACAAGTCTCTTCAAGTTTTCTTCAGCACTGGATGATGGTGACGCCCTTGGTTGACTGGCTCCAGGTTTCAGGACTGGGTCTTTGCAGTCATTTCTGGAAACTTGACGCAGAAATCTCCTTCTTCGTCACTTTCACACACCTCTGGGTTCAAACTCAGTTTGTCTCTCTTCACCCACCTCTGGGCTTCAAACTCACTCTTTTCTCTTCTAGCTTGTCCTAAGACCTTGCTGTCACTTCTGTCTCCCAGACTACATTTTTCTCGACCCTACTCTGTCCTGCCCCACCCTTCTCTCTCTCTCTCTCTCTCTCTCTCTCTCTCTCTCTCTCTCTCTCGTGGTGGTTGTGTTCTCTCTCGTGGTGGTGTTCTCCTCTGGTGTCACGTTGTTTTCCCTCAGTTTACATAGGGATGGACACAAAGGATTTCCTTTCAGGCCATACCTTTGTTTATGCTGCTTCTCCGCTACCTTGTTCACAAGTACCCTGAATTCCCCTTTCGCTACATTCTTCCAAACATAAGCATTTAGACCCATCCGTACCTAACTGATGAGCAAAAACATCACTTGGCACCAGATGGACATCGAAATTTCCCGCCGACTTTGGGGGTCACTTAACACAGTAATTATCCTGGAGAAAAGCTACGACAACAACGTCCACGCGCATTCAACCAGCCTGACAATAGCACCAACACAGTGCCCCACGGCAATACCATCTGAACGAGCCCAAGGCTCCTGCTTTTCAAGGACTGTTTACAAAGCGACCTCAGCTGACTGAGTATTTAGCGCCCACTCGATGCTCCGAGGTCCCAGTAGTTAAAATCCTCCTCCCCCCCCCCCCCCCCCTTTCGTTATCGGGAAGGTACGAACTCGGGAGCGTCCTTACTACCCTAGGTGCCATCTGTCACCCGACCACTTCGTCGCCCTTTACACAGCTCGATCGTGTGCGGTAGATAAGGCGTAATGCTATGGGTCTCTCCTCAGAGAGTGCAACCTTGTTGTGATTGGGGGGCTTGCGTGTCTCTATGACCCTGAGAGCTATGCTGGCAGGAGATTCATCTCCTGGTATGGCCACCCAAGCCAGACAGGTCGAATGGTAGAGACCAGACGAATAGCACTCACTTGCCCTCCAGGTTGGGGGTTTGAATTGGGCTAACAACCTGATCCTGTAAAAACTAGCCTGTTACAGAAACTGCAACAACAATATCTGAAAACAACATGGTTGAGGAAGAGTCCTCCCTGGTAGAGCCCATGACGCGAGCTGGTGAAAGCCTTCAGGAAGCCAGTGCGTCGACTACTCTTCTGACGACCAAAACCAAGACCAGGATAGGGACCTGGAACATCAGAACCCTGTATGAGACATGAAAAGTGCTCAAGTCAGTAGAGAGATGCATAGATACAATCTGAAGATACTTGGCCTGTGTGAGTCAAGATGGACAGGAACAGGACAGACAAGACTTACGAGTGGAGACACCATCATCTACTCTCTACAGGAAGAAGGCCAGCCACACATGCATGGAGTAGCATTGATGTTGACACCCGAGGCAACGCGAGCAATGCTGTCCTGGGAATCTGTGTCACCAAGGATCCTCACTGCAACGTTTAACTCAAAGGGCAGGAAAGTCACAATCCTACAGTGCTATGCTCCTACAAACACGGCAGATATAGAGATCAAAGAAGAATTCTATGAGCAAATCCAAGCAACCCTGTACAAAACACCAAGGAGAGACTGGAAGATCCTCATGGGAGACCTGAATGCAAAAGTGGCATCGGACAACACAGACAGAGAGCTCATCATGGGTAGACACGGTGTTGGAGAGCAGAACGAAAATGGCGACTTCTTCACAGAGTTCTGTACTTTCAACGACCTGGTGATTGGAGGTACTCTATTCCCCATAAGACCATTCACAAGACCACATGGATTTCCCCAGATGGCAAGACTGAGAACCAGACTGCCCACATTACCATCAGCAGAAAGTGGAGGCAGAGCCTGCATACGTCAGGGCGAGGCGCGGAGTGGACGCAGCATCAGATCACCATCTGGTTGTGGCAATACTCAAGACCAAACTGAAAGCCTACACTGACCAGGCAGGAAGACCATAGTACAAGTTTAATGTACACAGCCTAAAAGAGAAAGAAAAAGCAGAAGAATTCAAGGTAGAGCTTCAGAACAAGTCCAGTGCGCTTTCCCTACTGCCAGAAGAAACAGTAGAAGAGCAATGGCACAGTTTGTGAGAGGTCTTGAAGACAACATGCAAAACAGTCCTTGGGAAGAAGACAAGGAAACATAAAGAGTGGTTAACAATGGAAACATGGACGCTGATCACAGACAGAAACCATCTGAAAGACAAGATCAACCAGATGCCAGATCAAGAAGAGAACCAAGAATTACAAGCACGCTGCTGGGAGATAGGCCGACAAGTGAAAAACGTGCAAGAAAAGACAAGAGAAACTTTATCGAGGAGCTGACTGAAGAAGCAGAGACTGCAGCAGGCCAAAGAAACATGAAGAGACTATACGAGATCACCAGAACACTCTCTGGCAAGACCGGAAATCCCAGTTGCCCCGTCAAGGACAAGAATGGAAATGCCATCTCAGGCAAAGAAAACCAGAGAGCAAGATGGGCTGAGCACTTCAAAGAAATGCTCAACAGACCCACACCACCAGCCCCGCCTGACATCCCACCACCAAACTAGCTTCTTTGATACCAAACCCCCCCCCCCCCCCCCCCCCCCCAATGAAGACAGAAATCACCAAAGCCATTAAGTCCCTAAAGTCAGGCAAGGCAGTGGGTCCTGACGGCATACCACCCGAAGCACTAAAGGCAGACATCCAGACTTCGACTGAGATGCTACACCCACTCCTACACAAGATCTGGGAACAGGAGAGAGTGCCAGAAGACTGAAGAAAGGCCATCTTGTAAAGCTGCCGAAGAAAGGGGATCTGTCATCCGCAACAAAAAAAAAAAAAACTGGAGAGAAATCATGCTGCTGTCCCTCCTGGGGAAAGTATTGACAAGAATAATCCTAGAGAGATTGAAGACCGCCTTTGACCAGACACTTCGGGAAGAACAGGCAGGCTTCCCCCAAGATAGATCATGTACGGGCCATATTGCGACACTGTGGATTATCATCGAGCAGTCCCTAGAGTGGCAGACCCCTGTACACAGTTTTCATCGACTTTCAGAAGGCCTTTGACAGTGTTGACAGAGACGTCATCTGGAAAACTGATGTACCACTACGGCTTTCCACCAAAGTTCATCACCATCATCCAACAACTATACAAAGATGCCACCTGCCAAGTAATCCACGATGGGAAGCTGACGGAACCCTTCTCTGTACAAACCAGCGTCCATCAGGGGCTGTTTACTTTCACCGACAATCTTCCTGATGGTGCTTGACTGGGACATGAGACAGTCTACAGCAGGCCGGAGGACAGGTATCCAGTGGACCTTCACGAAGCAGCTGGAGGGACCTGGAATTCGCGGACGACATCAGTTTCCTCTCCTACGAGCAGCAAGATGCACAAGAGAAGCTATGTCATGTTGCAGAAGAAGCTGAGAAGACTGGGGTCCAAATCAACATCAGGAAGACAGAGGTCATGAGGGTGAACAACAAACAGCGAGATTCAGTCCAACTTCACCAAGAAGACATCAAGGAAGTTGACAAGTTTGTTTACCTGGGCAGTGTAGTCAGTAAAGATGGGGGGAGAGACAAAGACATCAAATGCAGAATCAACAAAGCAAGACACGCCTTCAACACCCTGCGCCAGATCTGGACATCAACAGCCCTCTCACTCTGCAACAAGATCCGGATTTTCAACACAAACGTGAAGTCTGTTCTTATATATGGTTCAGAAACATGGCGGGTAACCAAGACCAATACCAACAAGCTACAGACGTTCATCAATAGGTGTCTCAGAAACATCCTCAACAACATCAGGTGGCCAGAAGTTATCTCTAATGAACAACTGTGGGATACGACAAGACAAGTCCCAATAGAAACTGAGATAAAGAAACGGAAATGGGGATGAATCGGCCACACGCTACGGAAGTCTGTATCCAACATAACCAGGCAGGCTCTGGATTGGAATCCACAAGGAAAACGAAAAGCGAGTCGACCAAAACGGACTTGGCGCATGAGTGTCGACGCCGAGGTGAAGGCCACCGGAATGACGTGGGCCCAGCTAAAGAGGACCTGTCAAAATCGCGTGCATTGGAGAAGTGTCGTGGCGGCCCTATGTTCCTCAGGGAATCAAGAGGCATAAGTCAAGTAAGTCAAGCTACTACTACCTTTCTGTACCACGCACACCATTCTTTCCTTTAAGTGCTTAAGGCCTTTTCTGAGAGGTTTGACGCCCTTGACAGTGATCATGCCAGTCCTGCCATCTACAATCAAGACTTCTTTGCCTAAAAGATGGTAAAAAAAAACTGATATATTTTGGGTACCCTGGCTGTCCCAGTCAAAGGAAAATCCATAAGAATTTAAACAATGATGGACATTTGTAACCCCAAGTCCTCTTCCCATGAGAGTCTAAATTTAATAACATGTTGTATGCCTTAAAAGTCAGTCTATCTTCATTCATTCTGGTCAGTTTCATCCAATACTTAATAATGTCATGTATGAATTGAGGTAGATTGGATATCTGCCTAGTTCACCATAAACAAGATCATCTGGGTTCGATTATCGACATTAAGAAAGCCTTTCAATGCAAACAAGTGTACTTTTCTGTTTTTTTTTTTTTGTTTGTTTGTTTTGTTTGTTTGTTTGTTTTTTTTTTTTTTTTTTTTTTTTTTTTTGTTTGTTTTGTTTTAGAAAGCCCATATTTCCACATCATACTGTAGCATTAGCTGAATCCGAGAGTCAAACAGTTTATTATTTATATAAGGTATGAAGCAAAAGAATAACTGCTTTGCTTTCTTCATTAGCTGTACTTTGGCACGCAAAACTAAAACTGAGTCTTGCTGAGAAACAGATTCCCAGATACTTATACACGTGTACTACTGTAATCTCTTATTTCTATACGTCCATTTCTCACTTGCCGACAAATACCCTCCCTTACAAAAAACAATATTAGTTTTCCACATATTTACTTTCATTTCTCATTTATTTGCAGCATTATATAAATTGTTTAATTGTCTCTGTAAACCAACTACTGTTATAGACAATAGAATAATGTCATCAGCGAAAAATAGGATAAATAGTTCTATGAGATCAAACGTACGTCCATGAAGACCATTGCCGATTAATTCCAAAGCCAGTTTATTAATAAAAAGTGAAAACAAAACAGGACTACTAACATCACCTTGCTTGACCCCTCGTGAACAATTCCACGCATCACACAGTGTTGCCAGAGACCTTACTCTTGCCTTCACTTCGTTACACATGCTTTTAACACAACGATACAACTAATCCTTAATTCCGTTCTTGATCAGAACTGGCCACAGTAACCTTCTAAATATAGAATCGAATGCCTTTTCAAAGTCCACAAAAGGATCGCACAACTTTCTATCATAGGCGATTTGTTTTTTGGATGGCGGAAAACAAAGTAAAAATATGGTCGATTGTTGAATATCCCTTTAAAATTCGGCTTGGTACTCACCAGCAATATCATTCCATTCTTGTAATCTGCTATTAACAATTCAACTGTACAATCTGCTACTTACATCACATAAAGAAATACCACGAAAATTGTTGACGTCATTGACACGACCTTTCTTATATAAAGGAATGATTAAGGATTCTTTCCAATTTTTTCGGATCAATTCTTTTTTCAAATAAATAGTTAAATAGTGTGACTAGAAACTGGCAACTGATTCACCGGAATTTTGAAAAACTCACTTGTTAGTCCATCTGGACCAGCCGACTTACCATTCTTCAGCTTTCTAATGGCAAGTAAAACGTCTACGTCAGAAATTGGCCTGTCCAGCATATTGTCGTCATTGTCTTCAACATTGTCGTCATTGTCATCAACGTAGTAGTTGCTATCTCAAAATCTCTTCTTAGTGTGTTTTTTTTTTCCAAAATACTTTTGTAATGATGAAACAATTCATTTACACAGTTATCATTTGAAGGCTGGGACTTTCTTGTCGAAATCTTGTGCATTGTGTCCTAGAAATTCTTTTGACTTTTTACAGAGTTTGCCAATTCATTTATAAACGAATCGTTATGATCTCTTTCGGGATTTTTTTTGTTTGTTGTCTGTTTGTTTGTTTTGTTTTTGGTTTGGTTTGGGTTTTTCCTTTCTTTTTTTTTTTTTTTTTTTTTTTTTTTAATACTCACGTCTTGCAATGCAAAACTCGCTTCTAGTATTTATATCCAATGTTGATCTAAAACTTCCCAGTAGTCTTTGTACTCCACGTCTTGCCCGTATACATTCTTGATCGAACCATTCCTTCTCTTTGATGTTTTTACCTTCCATAATGTTTTTCTTCATATCAACAGCTTGTTCTTAAAAATCTGATTAAACGTGTCAAGGGATTTATTCACATCTCTCTATATAACAGCTTCTGCCATATCTAGTTTCTGCTGTACACGATATGAGCTCATAGACATAGTAAAACGTTCCGCATATATTTCTTTCCAACAACATTTTGTCATACATGGTGCACTTTCTACGTTGGTTTGCTGTTAATACATTTGTCATGTTCACGCAATCTACTCACTCTTCTCACAAGCAAAATCAAACCAAAAACAAAACTACACAACATTTCCACATTTACTCTAAAATCTTTCACCATATAAACTATAAACTGTACTTGTTATGCAGCGACGTGTCGCACTCGACTGGCACATTGCAGCACTTGACCATTACAACAGTTCACATCACACCACCTTCCTGCAGTCACAGGGAGGTACGTTTGGAAATCCTTCCTTGCTCACGAAAGCCAGGCCATTCCCAGAAACGAGCGCTCTGGAACTAGAACCCTAATGTAAGATATAAAGTCCCTTAAAGCCTCTCCAACAATTTAACAATTAAACTCCGAGTTTACGATTTTAAAATAGTTTGCTGCTGAAAGATCTTTAGAAAAGCAAGTCATCTCTGTTCAAATGCAGTTAACAGTTTACAAAGACAATTAATTTTATAAACCTAGACAGGTTTATGAACACTATCAACGTTTACATACATTTTAGGAAAGAACACAATATGTAGACTAAATGCAATGAACATTAAAGCAAAACTTTAGAGCAAATTTAAAGAATGAAATATATTCTTAATTCTCCAGTCTCCACTGCCTGGTGAATTATAAGCGAATTTAACACGTACTTTTCAGACCCGTAGACACCTAGTCTACACTAGCACTTGGTGCTACATTTACAAATTACACTCAGGGGGAAATGAGATTTTCCCAGACCTGAAATAGCCTACTAGCCGGCAACCAAGCCAGGCTAACTACGGAGCCCATCCGCTCTCCAGGCCGTCTTCTTGCAGTCTGACAAGAAATAAGGACAGTCACACAATTGCGTGCTCTGAACAGCACTCAATCTCAGAACGATTGCCTCTGACTACACCACAGGTGTAAGGTTGAATTTTCTGTCCTGTGAATAAGTGTACCCGGATAATTTCTTTCAACATCTCCAGAGCGCTCTTCCTGACAACATTCTTTTTCTGTTTGCCTTCGAATAGAAGGGTAAGTGATCAGATTCGATTCTTTCAAGAACTCTTAATGTCGAACGGGCATTCAAGAAGTTAAACAAGTTCCCATACGATAGAAAGTGGTCATTGACACTACTTTCCCGTGTCCAAAATAAGCGTATAACGGCCTTAAGGTCACAAGTACATACACCATTGCAAGTATATATACCAAACATAGTTCAGATGTTAAGCAGTTTTCCCCATATGAATTCAATACAATATCCCCTGCTGAACACCTCTGTATTTTGTTATCCGCATCCTGTATATGGTTAATGTGGAGTTCACAATCATGTGGGAGCTCAGGGAAAACATCACAAGTCCTTGTGTTCATATCACCGCATAATAGTAAATCAGCATCATCTACACACTGCGATTTCTCCACGATACATTCCTCCGACATATCTATTCCATTGTTGCAGCCATACAATGAATAATACGGGGAATTTTCTACGGGAACATAAAAGCAGGACATGTTTACTCAGTCCAAAAAAAAATCTCTTTCCAGCATAAATGATAAACAACGCTGATTGTCACAATCAAGCAGATGCACACAGGGGAGAAGCGATTTACGAACCAAGACAATTATACCCCTGGATCATCTCCCTTGGGTTGCCAGTTTTACCGCAGGTTTGAGGACTAATTTATGATTTTAAAAATGCCAGCATCAAAATTTTCTACAAACGTTTCCACTAAAGACGCAAAATCAAAGTATGTAACAAAGTTAAACAAATTTGCATCATTCATTTCCGACAAAAGACCACATACATTCTAGTGTATAAAGGATACAGTATTCACAAGATTGTCTATGTTTCCAGACTTTTCACTCAAACGACTATCTCCATCCTTGTCACTCACGTAACTTTGATCGTCGATTCGCTCATGATCACAGTGACTGTCATCAGTTTCATTTGATTCCTCACTATTGTTTTTACAAAAACCAGCGCGTTCACGTTTGTTTTCAAACTTATTCGCATTCCCCACAATCACAGACTCAGTACTTTCACCATCCTCACCAAAATATCTTTCAGGACCACATGCTTGTGATCCACTGTTTTCATTATCATTTTCAAAATGCACTATTAGTAGCCACATAGTGAGTTTCAACTTCCATTTGTTTCCCATGTACACAGTCATCTTACAACTCGTTTCATTTCCCGCAATGTAATCACAGATCACATAATCGTATTTGTCTTCTATATTTGCACAACCCTCATTGACATTCACACACTTATCTTCCTTGACAGTTCCAGTTACTGACGTACTAACGCAATCACTTGCAATGCAGTTCTTGATCACACTGTCATTATCACTGGCAGCCCTCAACGTGTTACAATCATGAACAATGTTACAAGGAGCAGTGTGTTTGGGAATATCGCGAAACATAGATCAGTTATTTACAGTATCATCATATGAAGTGGCCTTTTGTTTAATATGTTCGTCATTATCATCATCATCATTTACAATACAAGAAACATAATCATTTGACACATTACGCATGACATGTTCATTTGACACCTTGACATATTTGAGAGCATCCAAGTGCGCAGGCTGTCTAACATTGGAGCCATGCCTGTTCTGCACGAGCGTGTCGCACGCCGGTTTCAACTCACCATGGTTCAACTCCCCACAGTTCAACTCCCCACAGTTCGCTGACCCACTAAATCTTTGCGCTCGTGTATTTTTTTGCCCTGACAGCATGCGGTGACCTTTTATTTTTAATGCCACTTAAACGTTTGAAACAAGACAGATTTAAATTACAGGGCCGGTCGGAACTTAATTGAAGTGGGACCAGATTTTCGCTGCCATCTAAACGTATTGCACCCCTTCAATGACAAGGTGGTCGTATATCATTCAAACTTCTTGTTTTAGTTTCGGGCTGACTTTAAGTGAGGCGATAATTTTCTCCTTATTTCTCTCACTCTGACGGCAAAATCTTCTCCAATAAAAAGCTGGGTACCTTTAACTTTTGTTTTGTACGCAGGATCTTCACTCTACCTGTATAAAAGGCACAGCATGCAATAATGGGAGAGTCGGCCCTGGAATTAAACCGTGTGCCATATCAAAACGAACATCGTTAGAGAGTTCTAAATTGTCGTGCAACTTTTCCTTCACTCCAGCCTCACTGTCCTGTTGTCCTGTCAGGTCTCTCGTTCTCTACATGCAATACCATGTATATCCATGTTGTTCTGTTTGGAACCATGTATATCCATGTTGTTCTGTTTGGAACCATGTATATCCATGTTGTTCTGTTTGGAACGACCCTCGAGGTCGTCCACCTTCCTGTCCAAAGTTTCATTTTCTCATTCAGTCTCTTACTTTCACATTTTAAATTTTCATTTTCCTGTCTGAAATCAAAGATTTCGTTTCTGAGTGTCAAAATTCCTCCTTTAGTACTTTCACCCACTCCTTTCACTTCTTTCATATCTCCACTCATCTGCTCACACTTACATTTCACATCGTTCATCATTGCCATCAAATCCTTCGTGGTGTGCTCCATGTGGTGCGTAAATGGCGTATCATGCGTAGATCCTGTCCTTTACACACTGTTTCTGCTCGCACCGGTCCCCAGAGCTGTCCAGGCGGGTCTGTCGCTTGCTGCCAGCGGTCTTGGTGCCAGGTCCTGGGTTGAGCTCCACGTCCTCACACAGATGGATTAAATTCCCCTAGAAGAGTAGGACGAGGAGCATTCCTACCATGACACCGTCAGCACGAGTTCTGGATTTTAAAATGGATATCTGCCATGAGGCAAGAAATCTGGCCCGCTGCAAGACGAACGCTGCAAATACCCGCGCAGACTGACTACACACGGGCCTGGAAGTCAGCGGGCCGGATGGTATAGTCCCGTAGTGGTGCAGTGTTGGTAGTGGTGCAGTGACTGTCACTGGTCAACTACCAACACTGTGCACCACACACAAAGAAAGAAAACAGTGTAACTGTACAGAGCTGCAACGCATGACTTATCAAGCTTGCCTTCATACACATACCCGCCGAGAGAGAGCGCGCGCGCGCGCGCGCGCGCGCGCGCGAGAGAGAGAGAGAGAGAGAGAGAGAGAGAGAGAGAGAGACAGAGAGAGACAGAGTACATCACTAAAGCCATTCCCAAAGCGTCAGTGGCAGAAACAATGATAATTAGAACAAACATAGATATTGACAATGGAAGAAACAAAGGCATGTATCAACAACAGACAGAACAAAGGCATGTATCAACAACAGACAGAACAAAGGCATGTATCAACAACAGACAGAACAAAGGCATGCATCAACAACAGACAGAACAAAGGCATGCATCAACAACAGACAGAACAAAGGCATGCATCAATAACAGACAGAACAAAGGCATGTATCAACAACAGACAGAACAAAGGCATGTACCACAAACAGACAGAACAAAGGCATGTATCGACAACAGACAGAACAAAGGCACATGGCAGAAACTGGGGAGCATGACGTTTGCAGGCAAAGTGGACTTGTGTGGTCTTCACGAAAGTGGCATAAACGTTGGCTTTAGCACATGTGAGGCACATAGAACCAGTTTTGAACAGCTACAAATCCCATCCTCTGTTCGTCTGCCATTTCAGTCCTCTTCATTCCAGAACTGGTTAGCATGAACAAACATAAGACCAGTGGGTAGCCTGAGCAGCAATGATTTTCATGTTTCCCACTATGAGTGTCCTGGTTTCACGTCAACAAAAAGCATACACTTTCACAACGTTTGTTAAAACTGTTGAACAATGTGCACTACTTGTCCATCACAATAATGAGCGGACTCATTTGTTCACATTAACAAAAGGCATACACATTCACAACGTTTGTCAAAACTGTTAAACAATGTGCACTCCTTGTCTATCACGAATATGAGCGGATGCCTTACAATGTGGCACAAAAACGGAGTAGTAAAGATTAGAAATAGACCTCTGTTCAATACCCACTTGTGACAATCATTATGTTTCATACACATGGAGATGGAAAGTGGGGCAGGGGATGAGGAACCTAGAGGCTGGATGGGGCAGGAGGGAGAGGGGGGGGTGAGACCAACTCAATATACTTGTCCTGAGCCAAGACAAAGTCTGTACATGGTCGCCCAGATTAGCTCAGTCTAACTCACTTAGCGAAATCCAGCAACGTGCTACTAATGTAACAAGTGCTACAAATGAAACAGGCGCTGCAAACATTACAGAAAGCCAAAACGTAACAGCTACAGCAAACATAACAGGGTACTACAAACGTGAAAACTACCACACATGAAATAGGTGCTACATAAACAGGGTGCTGCAAAACGTAACAGGCGCCACAAACATTACAAAGACTGCTAACATACAAATGCTGCAAACGTAAAGGCTGCCACAAACATAATAGGTACCACAGATGTAACAGATGCAGCAAGCTTAACAAGTGCCACAAACGTAATATCTACCACAAACAGGTGCTGACAAACTAACAGGTGACGCACATGTAGCAAGCGTCACAAACTAACGGGTGACGCAAACGCAACAAGAGTTACAAGCTAAAAGGTACTGCAAACGTAACAGGTGTCACAAACGTAATAAGTGCTGCAAACGTAACAGGTGATACAAACGTGCACCTGCAAAATATAGTCAAACAGTACACACATCAATAACAGACGTCACAAACATACCTATGTACAATAAATGGAACAAGTATTGCAGACAAAGATTGTCATCAACAATAAACAGAACAGAAACACACATGATCAATCAGCAGAACAAAGACACGCACCAACAATAGAGAGAACAGTGAAAGACATCAACCACAGACAGTACAACAACACATTTGGACGACAGACCAAACACATGCTGTTTGACGACATCAAAGAGACAGCTGCAAAAATGATAAAATCTGTATAAACGCAATGTGTTAAAATGTCATATGGACTGCGAGAGAGTCTTAGTAGCGCACGATCTCGAAAGATTCTTACACTCAGAGACTGAAGTGAAGTCACCGTTATTGATTTCCCAGCCACATAATAAATCACTCCCGGCTGAAAAGCCCGTGAGTTGTTTCAAAGAAATATTGATCAACGGTAAGTCTAGGTACTCCAGAGAAAAAGAATCTGTCCATTGTTTTCGTAAGGGGTTTTGCTGTGCTTGTAACAACACACTCATTTGCATGTACATTTACCGCTTATACATCTTAGAGATGACTTGTCTGGCACGAAGGGTGAGTGGTAAGACCACTTGCTTCTGAATTTGCGAGTGGCAGGTTCAGAGTCTGGCAGCGTCACGTTGGTGAAGCGTGGAGCAACATTGTTTTCCACTCCCAAGTCATCATGTGGCCCGACCTGCCAGCAGCTGAACTCTTCCATGTGCACACACATGCACGACATCATGTGGGCATGACGGGATCGATGTCAAGGTTTGATGGGTGATGGAAAAAAGGAAGAAAACACCCGGCAAGCAAGCACTAAAACGTATGGAAAGGGGGTGGGCGCCATCAAATTTTCGTCTACAAAAATACCGGTGGTGAACACTCAGATAGCAGATGGTGTTTGTGTGTGTGTGTGTGTGTGTGTGTGTGTGTGTGTGTGTGTGTGTGTGTGTGTGTGTGTGTGTGTGTGTGTGTGTGTTTTTAATAGTTTAACGACGTTCCTATGACCCTTTTCCTTTCGTGATGGCTGATACTTGTGATAGCTGACTCTCTGTTATTCACAATATTCACTTTTCATGCGTGGACTCGTAACTTCAGTCAACACTTCCAGCATGTTTTGTACATTTTCCCCCGGTGAACGTCTTTTTCTTCTTTCTGGGATCTCTCTCTCTCTCTCTCTCTCTCTCTCTCTTTTTTTTTTTTAACGGGTGGGGGTGGGGGAAATAGAAGGGGTAGGAGGGATGCTAGCACAACGAAGGGAAGCTACTGGAGATCACAATAAAAGTTACCTCCCTTCCAGGGCTCCATGGGTCGTATGGAATACAGGACGGCGAACAAAGATCGTTTTCTTTTCTACCTTTCATTTCAACGTTTTCTGTTCTGCCTTTCATTCAATCGATTTCTGTTTAACCTTTCATTCAATCCTTTTCTGTTCTACCTTTCATTTCAATCCTTTCTGTTCTTCTCATTCAAATCGAGGAAGAAAATGTGAAGGGTCGACAGAACAACGGGTGGATCTAGTTGATTCAACCACAACTTTTTTTATCCTCCCTCTCCTCTTCCTCTTGCTCCTTTTCTTCCTCCTCCACGTCCTGCTACCACTATCACTACCACTGCTGCTGCTGCTGCTGCTGCTGCAGCTACTACCACTACTACTACTACTACTACTACTACTACTACTACTACTACTACTGCTGCTGCTGCTGCTGCTACTACTACTACTACTACCACCACCACACCATAATCACCACCACGCCACCACTATCCAACAACAACAACAACACACAAACTACTACTACTACTACTACTACTACTACTACTACTACTACTACGACTACGACTACGACTACTGCCTACTGCCACCATCACCACCACCACGCCACCATTCTATTACTAGGGCTGTTGCTGCTGTTGCTGTTGCTGCTGCTGCTGCTGCTACTACTACTACTACTACTACTACTACTACTACTACTACTACCACTGCTACTGCTGCTGCTGCTGCTGCTGCTGCTGCTGCTGCTGTTGCTGTCGGTGTTGCTGCTGCTGTTGCCAGTCTACTATTGATATGAAACCGTATATTTTGCTTGCTGTACATGATGAAATTCTTCTGTGATTGTTTGGATCACTTTTTTTTTAACCCCTTTTTCTTAGAGAGAGAGAGAGAGAGAGAGAGAGAGAGAGAGAGAGAGAGAGAGAGAGAGAGAGAGAGAGAGAGAGACTCAAACTCAAACTCTAATAGTTTAATTGCAAAGGCCACGGACCTATCTGCAATGAGGTCAAGATCAAAAGTAGTAGAACACGCGCCCAGTGCATATACTGAAATTATGAAAGAAAACATTTGCATAACAAAATGATTTTCCTGAAATAACTCTGCCATTTTTGTGTTAACTGATAATAGTTCCTCTGTTCGTTTCAGTGCTTAAAAATATACACAGCTACAGAGCGAATTACAATTCTCTTTTAATTTTGCAATAAAAGAATCAATGACACTTGATGAACTTTTCTAGTTTTAGTGAAAATGTATCTATCTCTTTATCTCTTTACAGGACGGACAAACAATAAAAAAAACATATTTCGTCATCGATTTGATTACAGAATGGACAGTTTTTTTTTTTTTTTTTTTTTTTTTTTTTTTTTAGTTAAATGTATATATTCGATGGACATTCAAATCACTAATCCCAAGTCGAAATCTCACGAACACTTTGCAAATTTAGGAATTGTAATATCAGTTAGATATTTCTCAGGCTGCCATAAGGATTTGAATGAATGATATGTTGAATGTCTGTCACTATTTAGTATCTTATAGTAAAAAAGCAGTTCGATCCAACACGATTGGAAAATCTCAAGACAAAGTGTTAAAGAGCTATGGTAAACTTATGCTGAATTTATGTACCACAGTTGACTTATGCATTCTGAATGTTTATGTAATGGCGACCACTATGGTTGCTACACATACATTTCAGATTCAGGTAGTAGTGTAAACTATTATCTTTTTTATGTTGAGTGACTTGTTTGCTATGTTTGAGTCCTTCTGTGAGCCCAGTGTTCGTGATATGTTTCAATCAGAGCATATGCCGCTTGAACTATATCTAAATGTTTAGTAAGAGCGTGGCAGTATAAAATCCAAGAAGAAAAACCAACATTAAATAGGATCAAAGAGTGTAGATTAAAGAGGAACGATTCCGGCTCTCTACGCGATGACGGTAAAACAGAGTTATCGTCCGTGCTACGTGAATAGATTGCAATGGCTGCTCGCGGCAAGCACGGTGGAGAAGGTTGTGGGGCGATCGGCTGTTCAAACGCAAGATGGAAAATAGAGTGCAAAAAGATGTCATTTTTCCGCTTCCCAAGAGACCCAGAAAGGTAAGTAAAACAAAATTACAAACCTTTTTAATTAGTGTAT
Organism: Conus betulinus; assembly: GCA_016801955.1. Taxonomy (NCBI): domain Eukaryota; kingdom Metazoa; phylum Mollusca; class Gastropoda; order Neogastropoda; family Conidae; genus Conus; species Conus betulinus. The sequence continues at coordinate 59,949 of JADBJO010006528.1, forward strand.
TGTTGTTTGTTTGTTTTTTTTTTTTTTTTTTTTACAAATATTAGACTTAGCCAAAGCAAAAGCCGGCGAAGGGAAAGGGGCGTAGACTACATTATGTAATACCCAAAACAAACGGCAAAAGGTGAAATAGCATAGAATTTCGAAAGGCTGAAACTCGGATTGAAACAATTACTGAGTGAAAATCATCGTGGAGTCTGTGCAAACTCAATTCTGTAATCATAGACGTTTCATTAATAATAATTACATGAATCGTCTATGCTATTTGCTAATAATTAAATACTCGTGAGTCGTGCGTGGGTCGACTGCGTTTATCGTGTTGTGTTTTTGTTTGATTCAAACTCAAAGCTGATCGTTAAGCTCTCTTAGTTCAATTTAATTTTTTTTTTAAATCGTTATAGCATTACTAAAAATAAGTTTCTATCTTAACCATTTTTTCTGATTTTTTTTATTTCCTTTACTTTAGGTAAGAGATGCTTATAAATTAATACAACCAAAAAAAAATATTTGGTCTTTAACGATTGTGTTGTGACTTGTTTATATCACCAGTTCCTCTCACTGAAGAGAGAATGATATGTCTTACTACTGTTTTATGAATGAAAGTACAGGTATAATTTCTGTTTCCATTCATTTACAAAATTTGTTACAAAGGCCAGGGTTACTTCTGATTGTCAAGTGTTATTGTGTGGCACTCTCATTAGTTTTACAAAAACTGCAATCAGTCCTTGTTTTTAATTGTTTCAGATGCCGTGTCTGGGTGCAGAACAGCAGGCGACAAGACTTGACTGGGAAGACCGAGCAACTAAACAAGCGTGGCTATGTCTTATGCAGTAACCACTTTGAACCAAGTCAGTTCAATCGCCCAGCGGAGAGAGACCGTTTGACTTGGAATGCTGTTCCAACTCTGTTTGACGTTCCAAATCCGCCACAGCAGGTAACTGGGAAAAGACAGAAGCCAGGGGAGAGGCCATCTCCGAGCCCCACAAGGAAAAGGAGAAAAACAAAACAAGGTCAGAAGACTAAATTATGCATAGTTATTTTTATGTAGTGCTGTGATTCAAAAGTGAATGTGTGTGTGTGTGTTTGTGTGAGTTCTCTTCTGTTTAATGTCAGTTCACTAGTAAAATGATGTGATATTAGACATGTGTGAGTAAAGAGATTGAAGGAATGATGAAGGTGAGGTAAACAGTAACAAGTAAAATATACAAACAAGATTTTTTTAACAAAAGCAGACTCAATACATGTAGCTATTAATATTATAATGGCGCAAATTCCTGATAGCACATCTGATTCAACAGCCGATGGGATTATGTATGCTGGAACTGTTCTTAGTATATTTTCATTTATAATAGCATTTTATTTTTCAGGAATAGCCCTATTTATTACATCATCATTTACTCTTACTGCAGAGTGCGGTAATTTATTGTATCCTATGTCACTTTGTTGACAGGCTTAGAAGACTCCAACGATGACCCACCTCAGGCACCTGATGACCTCAGTCATCCAGTATTGGGAACCTGTGGTGAAACCAGTTCGTCATCATCGTCCAGGCCAAGGGACATACAAACACTGAAGTCAAAACTGAAGCTTGCTCAAAACAAGAACAGTCGCTTGAAGAAGCGATTACGAAAACTTTCCCCTAAGCAGCGTTCTACCCAGACTGCTAATGAGAATGAAAGGAAAGCTAACTTGATCCAGGAGCTTCGCCACTTCTTTGCTGACACGACTGTGGACTTCCTGGAATCACAGTTGCGTGTTTACAACAAGAAAAAGGATGGTAGGAGGTGGACCGAAAAAGACAAACAATTGCACTGTCCCTGTACCATGCAAGCACGAAGGTCTACAGAAGAAAAGACAAAACAATTGCACTGTCCCTGTACCATGCAAGCAGAAAGGCGTACAGATTGCTCAAAAAGATTTTTGTGCTACCCTCAGTCAGCACATTGAAGAAATGTGCGCAAGATATTCACATATACCCTGGTTTTAGTGACAATATCTTGAAGTCCCTGGCACACAAAGTGGGGTCTATGCCACCTAACGGAAAACTGTGTACACTAGTTTTTGATGAAATGTGCATAACAGAAAAATTTGCCTACAACATTGAAAAGGATGATGTGGAGGGATTAGAGGACTTAGGGCATTGTGGCAAATCCCGTTTTGTGGCAAATCATGCCACTGTGTTTATGGCCCGTGGTATTTTAAACAATTGGAAGCAGCCAATAGGCTACTTTTTGTCCAGTGGCCCAATTGACAGTGGCATGCTGCACTCCTTGTTGCTGGAATGCCTTGATAAACTGAAAGATGCTGGACTAGATGTGAAGTGCATTGTATGTGATCAGGGTTCTAACAACAGAAAACTATTTTCAAAATATTGCAAAGTGTCGGAAGAAGAGCCATATTTTTTTCACGGAGATGCAAAAATCTTTGTGCTTTATGACCCACCACACTTGCTGAAAAATGTTCGGAGCAATTTTTAAGAAAAGTGGGTTTACAACACCAGAGGGGGATATTTCGTGGCAACATGTAGTCAATTTGTTTCAGTTTGATCGGCAAAATCCCACACGTGTTGCACCAAGGCTCACCGAAAAGGACATTTCTTTGCCACCCTTTTCTTCGCTCAAGGTTAGGTATGCTGCTCAGGTGATGTCATACAGCGTTTGTGTTGGCATCACATTGATGAGTAGATACTCTGGAGACAGTGATGCTCTTGCGACTGCTGCGTTCATGGGGAGTTTGACAGCCTGTTCAATGCATTCAACAGTTGCAATTTGCATTCAAAGCAAAAAATGGGTGGTGCCATAAGAGATGGGTCTGGCCATGTGGAATTTTTTGAAGAAATGTTGGAGTGGCTTGGTGGTGTTAAGTCAGGGGGAACTTTTCAAGCTGTTTTGCCGTGTTTGTCAGGTTGGAAAATGGCAATCCGTTGTCTTTGTCTCTTTGGGCTGAGCTGAGGGACAAGTATGGATTAAAGTTTCTTTTTAACTGACAGGTTGAATCAAGACTGTCTTGAAAATCTTTTTTCCAGGATAAGAGGAAACTCAGCACATATTGATAATCCAAGTGCCAAAGATTTTAGAATTTACATGCGCCGTGCTATGGTTGACTACCTTTTTTTTTTGCATAGCACAGGCGGCAACTGTGAAGATGACACTGATCAGTTTCTGCTTACCCTCAGCCAGCTGAAGAATGTACAAACTACATCACCACCAAGCCATGCCCAACCTGTTGAAGCAAATGATGTAGGTGCAGCAGACATGGACAGTGAAATGCAGTCTCTTTGTGTACTTTCCACTCCTCAACCTGCCCCAAAAGACCCTTTCTGTCGGACAGTGCAAAACAATGTGTTAACATACATTGCAGGCTACATAGCCAAGAAAATTGTTCCCAAAGTTTGCCAGTCCTGCCAAGACCAGCTAGTGGGCCAGTGGACAGGTGATGCTGAGCAAGAGCCGCTCTTGGCAAAGCAGCATAGAGCCTGCACAGTAGGTCTTACTGTGCCCAGCAATGCTCTAGTATGCTCTGTCAAAAATATGGAGAAGATCTATTGCGAAAACATTGATACTGTTATTTATGCAAATAAGGTGATGACACGGCTGCTGTCTTTGACTGATTGCAATCACAGTGTGCTTGTCTGTCCTACTCTAGTGGTGCATGTGTCATCTTCACACTCGTGTTGCAAAGCTTTTCTTGACCGTGCGGATACACTTCACACCAAAAGACTGCAGTTTGGCATTTTCACAGAAATCACAAAAACGCAAACCGCAAAATGATGAAATTAACCCACATTTAGAGCAATTATCATTTATTAACTTATTAACTTTATTAACTTATCTTGGTACATTTGGTGGTGTATTGATTTTATTTGTGTTTTTATTAACTTGACATTCCTTTGATTTTATTGTGTTATTAACTTGACATTCCTTTGATTTTATTTGTGTTTTTATTAACTTGACATTCCTTGATTTTATTTGTGTTTTCATTAACTTGACATTCCTTGATTTTATTTGTGTTTTTATTAACTTGACATTCCTTTGCTTTTATTTGTGTTTTTATTAACTTGACATTCCTTTGCTTTCATTTGTGTTTTCATTAACTTGACATTCCTTTGATTTTATTTGCTTTTATTAACTTGACATTCCTTTGATTTTATTTGTTTTTATTAACTTGACATTCCTTTGCTTTTATTTGCTTTTATTAACTTGACATTCCTTGATTTTATTTGTGTTTTTATTAACTTGACATTCCTTTGCTTTTATTTGTGTTTTTATTAACTTGACATTCCTTTTGCTTTTATTTGTGTTTTTATTAACTTGACATTCCTTTGATTTTATTTGTGTTTTTATTAACTTGACATTCCTTTGCTTTCATTTGTGTTTTTTTAACTTGACATTCCTTTGCTATTATGCTTTTACTCTCAGTTTTATTACCTGCACTCCTTTCTCTCCAAGCTCACACAGGTTTTATTGGGAAGAATGCGCTTGTTCTATTTTCTATATATCATCTCATTTGAATCTTGAAATAAAATTTGTTTGCAAAATTAAATGTTTGTGCATCCAGTATTTATTTGAATGTCATCTTTTCTCTCTCTCTCTCTCTCTCTCTCTCTCTCTCTCTCTCTCTCTCTCTCTCTCTCTCTCTCTCTCTCTCTCCTCTTGTCTTGTCTTGTGTGTGTGTGTGTGTGTGTGTGTGTGTGTGTGTGTGTGTGTGTGTGTGTGTGTGTGCGCGCGTGTGTGCTTGAGCATTTTCAGTTTCATGTTTTTGTTTTAAAACTGAAAAAGAAAAACCTGGAACTTAATTTAAAAATTTTAATTTAAAAAGGAAAATAAAGCACCATCCAGGTAAACAAAGCAAATACTCGAAATAGGACAATATTCTACACAAAGTGACTATTTGCCACATGCACAAGTGCATATTTCACGGCCTCTACAGTCCTTTTGTTGTGAACAAAATGTTTTTTAAAAAACGTCTAAATTAAGTAAACATTAAGTTTACTTGAACTTCAAACATCGAAGACTGAAAAATTACTTTGACCTTTGCATTCATAATGTGCTTAGATTGGTGTTGCTAACAGTGCCCAGCAGCCTACTTTTCACGCAGGGGCAAAGGGAAGTAACTCCGTATCTGTAATCAATTACCAATGAAGAGAAAGAGCAGAGTCAACTCTCTTGGTATCTAGCCCCTTTGATAGGATTGCTTTGGACAATGCTGCAGCCCTGGTGTTTCATCGACTCATACAACTCTGGGGAACCTCTCGCAGAATGTTAGAGCTAGCTGTAAGTTTAAATGACCACGGGCGAGCTTTTGTCTGCTTTAATATATTGCATTAAACGAAGACCTGAAGCATGAGCAAGCAGGTCACAAAGGTAAGAATTAGAAAAGCTGCAGGGCCGGATGGAATGACTGGGTAGTTGTTACAAATACAGGTGACTGGGTTGCAGATTTCGTTGTCAATTTTTCAGTACTGTGTTTTAGAAAGGTATATCCTCTGACACTTCAGTACTCTTGCTTTTTTACAAATTCGTACTTCTTTCGATGGAGTAGGTGCTTGCATTCTGTTCTTTCCCTGACATATGTTCTTTTTAATCTTATGAAATTTCTTTGATCGTTTAAACTTCTTAGTAGTTTTCTGACTGTTTTCCCTTTGTTGTCACATTCATTATCAAACCAATCATTATCTTTCTTTTCGGTGCCCCAACTGTTCTTGTCATGCGCGCTGCAGCGCTACATATTGATTTGGAGAAAATCTCAATAGATTGTTCACGTCAGTGCATAGTACTGAATAAACATCTTAGAAGACTCCGTTTAAATTTTTTTCCGAGTTCAGTTCTTCCTTGTAACGCAACAGACGATCTTCTGACCATGTAATACGTTCAGTAACAACATATTTCGAAACTGTAGGTCTGTCGGCAATAATCCCCTCCTCTAAAGATTTCCATTTGAACTCCAGAGGTAAGTGCCACGAACCAATACAAACACCAACATGCAAATATCACTTCCATGTAGAAAACAAATCTGACGACATAATGACATAATCAATAACACTACAACCATGTGGAGTAACATCAGTGTAATCACCGTTTTTGTCACCCAGCAGCAGCCATTAAAATTACAGAATTTAAAAAGAAACAAATTCAGTCATGAACAACCAAAATTAGTTACACCTTCATCTTTTGATTTCCTCTCTGAAATATCGAAGAAATGAACATTAATGATAATTATGATCATCATCATCGTTATCATCTTCATCATCATCATCATTATCATCATCATCTCATCATCATCATTATCATCATCATCATCATCATCATCATCATCATCATCATCATTATCCATATCAGGAGAATATTAATCATTATTTCTCCTCCGAGCTGTTCGTTTCCAGAAGCTGCATTACGATCACCAAGGATATAACATTCATATTCTGGTAGTTGTTAACATGCAACATGTATTCTTCTAAGTTAACAACGCCATCTTTAACCTCCATTAGGGTGTATACGGGGTTATTCTCTGGTGGGATAAAACAACAAATCATCAGCATATCTTTGTCGTAACTGAAAACAAATTTGGTTACTTTGACAGCAACATTTTCACAATTAATTTTGACTATGGACACGAAACTGGCTGACGTGTTTCTTATCAATAATTAAACTCCACCTGGATTTCCTAACTGTTTTGAAAGATTTCTTGCAGGGCACTGGATTTTAAGTGGTCAGGACATATCCCATAGAAATCAGAAGAACTGAACGAATCTTTCTGTAAGACAGGCAAAATCGAACGAAGAAACATAATTCATGAAAGGAAAATCGTTCCGTTTAGAATACAAATTTTCAAAATTGAAAACAAGTTAAGTCAACTCATCATAATGATCCTGCCTGTCCTGTTGGGCGGAACTTGCCCTTGCAGACTGGCGGGGTTGAAAGGTATTGCAGACTGGCGGGGTTGAAAGGTATTGCAGACTGGCAGGGTTGAAAGGTATTGCAGACTGGCGGGGTTGAAAGGTATTGCAGATTGGCGGGGTTGAAAGGTATTGCAGATTGGCGGGGTTGAAAGGTATTGCTGCCAGGACTCTTGTTGACAGGAGGACCGGGAGGAGACGACTGGGTGATGTTGACACGTGTCCGCCCGCCTTGACCGCCTCCGCCGCTGGTGCCATGGAGGCCAGTGCGTACACCGCTCACCGCTAGACCGGCTGTCTTTCTCGGCGCCCACGGGGAAAATCCTTTCGCTCATCACCCTGGTGGTGACCGACGTCCTTGTGACCCCTGCCCTCCGGGTCGTGACCGACGTCCTTGTGACCCCTGCCCTCCGTAGTCGGCTATTGCGTGGAAGGGTGTCCGTAAGAGGTCTCCCTGAACCAACGACGTCCACCGCTACTGCCACCACTTCAGCACAGGTCCTAGGGTCTGGTCTTCGGGGTTCAACCACCAGCTTTCCTCTCCTGAAGAACGCCCACCTTCCCCTCCTTCCTCGCCTGGGCTTCGGTGGCGACTTGCTTCCTGGTGAAGTCATTTCCCCAGTCTTACTCCTTACTTCCAGCTTGACTTTATAGTCGCGG
>JADBJO010006528.1:77500-87500 GCA_016801955.1 Conus betulinus
CACAGGCAGTGCATGTCTCTGGCTGCGACTCTGGGGTGAGGGACAATTCCGATGTTCCTTGTTTCTGATAGATCTGGTGCCCATGTGGTCACCTCTTGTTTGTGTATGAATGAGGCTGAGATTCGGTGTTGATGACATGTTCCTGGCTGTTGTTGGTGGATGACTAGTAAGGAGAGTCGTTTTTATCATATTCCAGAACCAAGCGCCTGGTGTGTCTGGCTGATCGGTTACGGCTGTCACTCCTGTGACCTTGTACGTCGATGTACAGGGTGGAGTCATGGAATTGCCGTCTTCTGGGCAGGAAGTACCATCGATCCTCACCGTCATGGTGCTGATGAAGATCATAATGCTGGTGAGGATCATGGTGCTGGTGAAGATCCTCCCTGCACCGAGCTCGTGTTGACTCTCTCTCCCTCACTTGCAGTTTCCCAGTGTAAATGTATGCAGTGCTTCCCAAACTGCAATAGCAATCAACCCTATCTTTCTGGCGAGTAGTAAGATCTGATGATACTCTGATGCCATCCTGTCTCATGTTATCTCTGAGTTCTGTCACCCAATACCGCCATATTGTCGGCCCATCGGCAAAACTGTACAAGGATTGACGAGGGTCACCTCCCTGAGGACGCGGTTTTCCTAGGCGGAAGGCCTTCACGATGTCTTCCTGTCGCCAGGTGCTTGCAGAGTCGTAAAAGTTCAGGGTTTCTGTAATAACTTGTATCGTAGTGCCGTTATCCTCTCTTCTCTAATCTTCAACATTGATGAAAATAAGATTGCACGCTCTTGAGTTTTGTTCAACGTTTTCAAGTTGGTTTTCCACTTTGTCTAGTGTTTCCATCAGAATCCGTATATCTTCTTGTAGATCTTCTATGTTCTCTTTGTTTTCTTCCACACACTCTTTTACCTGACACATGTCACACAGAATGCCTTAAGTTGTTGTTATCTATGCTTTGCATTTTTTCGTCCATATTGTTCTTTTTATGTGTAACAGAATGCATTTGTATTTTATGTTGCTTTCTTTTAAAATGCCAGTCAATAAACTGAATAATGTTTGGCTGTAAATCCGGATGCGACGTTCTGTCTGGCGCCTATGTTGCCTTCCCGGTAAACTTGACCACGTCACAACAGTACTTGCACACCAAAGCACGCACAAAATAACAATTTCACATACTGTGTGTAGCGACCCAGACAGCTCCGTATGTTGACCTATACCTTTTTCCAGAACCAGAGATGAAGGAGATGACGACTTCACAACCAGCCACAGAGACACCAGTACATTCACAACCAGCCACAGAGACACCAGTACAGTCACTTCCACCAGAGACACCAGTACAGTCACTACCAGCCACAGAGACACCAGTACAGTCACTACCACCAGAGACACCAGTACAGTCACTACCAGCAACAGAGAAACCAGTACAGTCACTACCACCAGAGACACCAGTACAGTCACTACCACCAGAGACACCAGTATAGTCACTACCACCACCAGAGACACCAGTACAGTCACTACCAGCCACAGAGACACCAGTACAGTCACTACCACCAGAGACACCAGTACAGTCACTACCACCAGAGACACCAGTACAGTCACTACCAGCCACAGACACCAGTACAGTCACTAGCAGCCATAGACACCAGTACAGTCACTACCACCACAGACATCAGTACAGTCACTACCACCAGAGACACCAGTACAGTCACTACCAGCCACAGAGACACCAGTACAGTCACTACCACCAGAGACACCAGTACAGTCACTACCAGCCACAGAGACACCAGTACAGTCACTACCAGCCACAGAGACACCAGTACAGTTACTACCACCAGAGACACCAGTACAGTCACTACCAGCCACAGAGACACCAGTACATTCACTACCAACAGAGACACCAGTACAGTCACTACCAGCCACAGAGACACCAGCACAGTCACTACCAGCCACAGAGACACCAGTACAGTGACTACCAGCCACAGAGACACCAGTACAGTCACTACCACCAGAGACACCAGTACAGTCACTACCAGCCACAGAGACACAGTACAGTCACTACCAGCCACAGACACCAGTACAGTCACTACCAGCCACAGAGACACCAGTACAGTCACTACCAGCCACAGAGACACCAGTACAGTCACTACCAGCCACAGAGACACCAGTACAGTCACTACCACCAGAGACACCAGTACAGTCACTACCAGCCACAGAGACACCAGTACAGTCACTACCACCAGAGACACCAGTACAGTCACTACCAGCCACAGAGACACCAGTACAGTCACTACCACCAGAGACACCAGTACAGTCACTACCAGCCACAGAGACACCAGTAGTCACTACTACCAGAGACACCAGTACAGTCACTACCACCAGAGACACCGGTACAGTCACTACCAGCCACAGAGACACCAGTACAGTCACTACCACCAGAGACACCAGTACAGTCACTACCAGCCATAGAGACACCAGTACAGTCACTACCACCAGAGACACCAGTACAGTCACTACCAGCCACAGAGACACTAGTACAGTCACTACCACCAGAGACACCAATACAGTCACTACCAGCCACAGAGACACCAGTACAGTCACTACCACCAGAGACACCAGTACAGTCACTACCACCAGAGACACCAGTACAGTCACTACCAGCCACAGAGACACCAGTACAGTCACTACCAGCCACAGAGACACCAGTACAGTCACTACCACCAGAGACACCAGTACAGTCACTACCAGCCACAGAGACACCAGTACAGTCACTACCAGCCACAGACACCAGTACAGTCACTACCAGCCACAGAGACACCAGTACAGTCACTACCAGCCACAGAGACACCAGTACAGTCACTACCAGCCACAGAGACACCAGTACAGTCACTACCACCAGAGACACCAGTACAGTCACTACCAGCCACAGAGACACCAGTACAGTCACTACCACCAGAGACACCAGTACAGTCACTACCAGCCACAGAGACACCAGTACAGTCAAAACCACCAGAGACACCAGTACAGTCACTACCAGCCACAGAGACACCAGTACAGTCACTGCCACCAGAGAAACCAGTACAGTCACTACCACCACAGACACCAGTACAGTCACTACCAGCCACAGAGAGACACCAGTACAGTCACTACCAGCCACCGAGACACCAGTACAGTCACTACCAGCCATAGAGACACCAGTACAGTCACTACCACCAGAGACACCAGTACAGTCACTACCAGCCACAGAGACACCAGTATAGTCACTACCAGCCACAGAGACACCAGTACAGTCACTACCACCAGAGACACTAGTACATTTCACTACCACCAGAGACACTAGTACATTCACTACCACCAGAGACACCAGTACATTCACTACCAGCCACAGACACCAGTACAGTCAGCGGAGGCCAGGCCAGGCTTGGAACCATCCGTGCTTTAGTGCACAGAGAGACACATGGGGGGCCGCTCCGACATCGTGGAGCACAACATGGCAGTGAAGAGGGGAATGCACAATAATCCAGCAGAGAGAGAGACACACATGGGGGGCCGCTCCGACATCGTGGAGCACAACATAGCAGTGAAGAGGGGAATGCACAATAGTCCAGCACAGGAGTCACACTAAAGCACAGCACATCGTAGGATGACCCCTGTGAAGATCACAATGCATGGAGTGGGCCGGTACCAGCACAAATGGGCGGGATATGATTAACGATGACTGCAGCACAGTCAGTCACATCAGTCCATCCCGAAAATTAATCACATCACCGGCACATTTTGGCACAACTTATATATCTTCGTCTGCAGAATGATTTCAGTTTTACAAATTTGCAGAAGGAAAAGTCGATTACACTTACTGTCGCGCGTAATTAAGCAAACAATTCGAGAGAGAGAGAGAGAGAGAGAGAGAGAGAGAGAGAGAGAGAGAGAGAGAGAGAGAGAGAGAGAGAGAGAGAGAGAGAGAGAGATTACAAACTTTGCACCATATTCTGTTGACGCTGCCAGTGTCACACATTAACCTTCTAATCGTTTTAAATTGTCCCAGGTTCATCTTCTTTTATGCCAAGGTTTTCTATCTGCATCTGAATTTATGCGTCGGTTTTGCCTTCTGCCATTCTCGGCTCTGGAGCAATGTCAGTGTGGTGGAGGTGTTTGAAATGGTCTGGAAGCTGTTCCCATTCTTTTTGTTTCTTTGAGTTCTACCTACTGGCACACAAGCTGTTTATTGTCTTCTGCCCGTCCCATCCATCATGTTCCACGCCTTAGGTGAGTGCCTTTTGTTCCGCCGTATGAAGCGAGTTCTGGAGATGTTCAAGTGTGCTCTGAAATATGCCTTCACCTGTTCCAGCTTGTGTCTTGCCTGCATTGAAGGAAGGTCGAGCAGATACTGCATAGTTTTAATTGGCGTGGCCTTCGCAGTTTCCACGATCAATCCCATTGCTTCATTTTGAATCCTTTCTAATTTAAGAAGAGTGCTGTTGGACAGTGTTGTAAGCTCTAATCCCTAATCATTCATACTGAGTACAAATGCGCGATGCAGTCGGTAGAGATGGTGCTGTTCATTGCTCTCAGCTGGCATTGCTTTCATGGTGAACGAGCCCCTTTTGCATTTAAGAACAGCATTCTCAACATGTTTTCTATAGCATCATTCACAAACAACGTTGTCAACATGTTTTCTAATGCATAATTCACAAACAACATTCACAACATGTTTGCTAATACATATTCACAAACAGCATTCACAGCATGTTTGCTAATGCATAATTCACAAACAACATTCACAACATGTGTTTGCTAATGCATAATTCACAAACAGCATTCACAACGTGGTGTCTAAAGCATGATTCACAAGCGTACAAAGAGAGATAAGCAAGAAAGTCAAAACATTCTTCCTAGGAAGACGCGCTGGAGGAAGTTGCGCCCCTTTCCATGTTGGACAGCCTGCCGTACGAAGAGCGAGTGGAGTCGTTGAGGCAAGCTGATACCATGGTGAACCTGGGAAAGAATGAAAACTTGAAAATACGTCAAAACGGTAAACGTGTTCTTCTTCACGGCCGTTCCCTAGACGCGCTAACATACGTTGATCAGGTGGCATACCAAGACCCCACTGTGAAAGCACACAATGTTAGGTCTGGGTGTCAAAGACACACGGACAAGTAATATATTCAGGGAGTTTACAAGACTGCGGGCATCGTTGACCAAAGCTATAGCTTCTCTCTCTCTCTCTCTCTCTCTCTCTCTCTCTCTCTCTCTCTCTCTCTCTCTCTCTCATCATTTTTTTTTTAATTGCCTTTTGTACTTCGGGCTAGTATTGTTTCACTATTTAGATGGTTCGTTGATTTTGAAGTCACATATTGTCATTTTTTTTTTTCTCCTTCATCGAGGGCAAGATGTAAAAACGCCTGAATTGTGCTATTCTTTATCCCTCATTAAAAAAAAAAAAATTGTTCTCTCTCTCTCTCTCTCTCTCTCTCTCTCTCTCTCTCTCTCTCTCTCTCTCTCTCTCTCTCTCTCTCTCTCTCTCTCTCTGTATATGTGTGTGTGCGTGTGTGTGTGTGTGTGTGTGTGTGTGTGTGTGTGTGTGTGTGTGTGTGTGTATGTGCACCAGTGTGTGTGTGTGTGTGTGTGTGTGTGTGTGTGTGCGTGCGTGCGTGCGTGTGTGTGTGTGTGTGTGTGTGTGTGTGTGCGTGCTGCGTGCGTGCGTGCGTGCGTGTGCGTGTGTGTGTGTGTGTGTGTGTGTGTGTGTGTGTGTGTGTGTGTGTGTGTGTGTGTGTCCGAATCCGTTTCTGTTGAATCTAAATACTGATCTGACAAAGGAAACGAAAACCCAGCCACGCTCACAACAGGCACGGGCAGACGCAGGAACTTGTCTGAAATCTGAGGTTAACAGATGGAGACGACGACGACTACGTCAACAGCAGCAGCAGCAGCAGCAGCAGCAGCAGCAGCAACAACATCGAGAAAAAGATAGCCTTAAATGGACAAGAGAAATTCAACGCCATTTGCACAGCAACAAGAGGGATGCTGAACAATGTGTATTAGGATTCTACTCAATGTATGTCCACAAAGGACTGAATCATGGTTACTCAATGTGTGTCCACAAAGGGACTGAATCATGGTTACTCAATGTGTGTCCACAAAGGGACTGAATCACGCACTGTGTCTCCACAAAGGGACTACATCACGCACTGTGTGTCAACAAAAGGGTCTGAATCACGCACTGTGTGTCCACAAAGGGACTGAATAACGGATTGTGTGTCCACAAAAGGACTGAATCACGCACTGTGTGTCCACACAATGACTAAATCACGCACTGTGTGTCCACAAAAGGGTCTGAATCACGCACTGTGTGTCCACACAAGGACTAAATCACGCACTGTGTGTCCACAAAAGGGACTGAAGCACGCACCATGTGTCCACAAAAGGACTGAATCACGCACTGTGTGTCCACAAAAGGTCTGAATCACGCACTATGTGTCCACAAAAAGGACTGAATCACGCACAGTGTGTCCACAAAGGGACTGAATCACGCACTGTGTGTCCACAAAAGGACTGAATCACGCACTGTGTGTCCACAAAAGGACTGAAGCACGCAGTGTCAGTCCACAAAAGGACTGAAGCACGCACTGTCAGTCCACAAAGGGACTGAAGCACGCACTGTGTGTCCACAAAAGGACTGAAGCACGCACTGTGTGTCCACAAAAGGACTGAAGCACGCACTGTGTGTCACAAAAGGACTGAAGCACGCACTGTGTGTCCACAAAAGGACTGAATCACGCACTGTGTGTCCACAAAAGAACTGAATCACGCACTGTGTGTCCACAAAAGAACTGAATCATGCACTGGGTGAATGCCTACCAGGGATGCACCAGTTGCAGCTGTCACACCACGGGATTTTGTGTTTACATGTGTATATTGTCACACCACGGGATTTTGTGTTCATAAGTGTATATTGTCACACCACGGTATTTTGTGTTCACCCGTGTATACTGTCACACCACGGGATTCGTGTTCATACGTGTATACTGTCACACCCACGGGATTCGTGTTCATACGTGTATACTGTCACACCACGGGATTTGTGTTCATACGTGTATACTGTCACACCACAGGATTTGTGTTCATACGTGTATACTGTCACACCACGGGATTTGTGTTCATACGTGTATACTGTCACACCACGGGATTTGTGTTCATACGTGTATACTGTCACACCACGGGATTTGTGTTCATATGTGTATACTGTCACACCACGGGATTTTGTGTTCATACGTGTATACTGTCACACCACGGGATTTGTGTTCATATGTGTATACTCTCACACCACGGATTTTGTGTTCATACGTGTATACTGTCACACCCAGGGATTTTGTGTTCATACGTGTATACTGTCACACCACGGGATTTTGAGTTCATACGTGTATAATGTCATACCACGAGATTTTGTGTTCATACGTGTATACTGTCACACCACGGGATTTTTTTGTGTTCATACGTGTGTACTGTCACACCGCGGGATTTGTGTTCATACGTGTATACTGTCACACACCGCGGAATTTGTGTACATACGTGTATACTGTCACACCACGGGATTTGTGTTCATACGTGTATACTGTCACACCCGCGGAATTTGTGTACATACGTGCATACTATCACACCACGGGATTTGTGTTCATACGTGTATACTGTCACACCCCGTGATTTGTGTTCACACGTGTATAATGTGTCACACGCCGGGATTTGATTTCATACGTGTATACTGTCACATCACGGGATTTGTGTTCATATGTGTATATTGTCACACAGAGGAATTTGTTTGGTCATATGTGTATACTGTCACACCGCGGGATTTTGTCTTCATAAGTGTATACTGTCACACACCGGGATTGGTGTTCATACGTGTATACTGTCACACACGGGATTTTTGTTCATAGGTGTATACTGTCACACCGCAGGATTTGTGTTCATACGTATATGCTGCCACACCACGGGATTTGTGTTCATACGTGTATACTGTCACACCACGGGATTTGTGTTCATACGTGTATACTGCCACACCACGGGATTTGTGTTCATAGGTGTATACTGTCACCTCACGGGATTTTGTGTTCATACGTCTATACTGTCACACCACGGATTTTTATGTTCATACGTGATTACTTCACACCAAGGGATTTTTGTTCATACGTATATGCTGTCACACCCAGGGATTTTGTGTTCATACGTGTATACTGTCACACCACGGGATTTTGTGTTCATACGTGTCTACTGTCACACCACGGGATTTTTTGTTCATACGTGTCTACTATCACACCATGGGATTTTGTGTTCACACATGTATACTGCCACACCGCGGGATTTGTGTTCATACGTGTATACTGTCACACCACGGGATTTGTGTACATACGTGCAAACTATCACACCACGGGATTGTGTTTTCACATGTGTATTCTGTCACACCACGGATTTTGTGTTCATACATGTATACTGTCACACCACGGGATTTTGTGTTCACCCGCGTATACTGTCACATCGCGGGATTTTATGTTCATACGTATATACTGTCACACCACGGGGTTTGTGTTCATACGTGTATACTGTCACACCCACGGGATTCGTGTTCATACGTGTATACCGTCACACCACGGGATTTGTGTTCATACGTGTATACTGTCACACCACGTAATTTTCTGTCCATACGTGTATACTGTCACACCACAGGATTTGTGTTCATACGTGTATACTATCACACCACGGGATTTTGTGTTCATACGTGTATACTGTCACACACCGGGATTTGTGTTCATACATGTGTACTGTCACGCCACGGGATTTGTGTTCATACGTGTATACTGTCACACCACGGGATTCGTGTTCATACGTGTATACTGTCACACTACGGGATTTTTGTGTTAATACGTGTATACTGTCACACACCACGGGATTTGTGTTCATACGTGTATACTGTCAGACCACGGATTCGTGTTCATATGTGTATACTGTCTTACCACGGGATTAGTGTTCATACGTGTATACTGTCACACCACGGGATTTATGTTCATACGTGTATACTGTCACACCACGGGATTTTTGTTTGTATACGTGTATGCTATCACGCCACGGGATTTTGAGTTCATAAGTGTATACTGTCATACCACGGGAATTTGTGTTCATACGTGTATAACGTCACACCATGGGATTTTGTGTTTCATACGTGTATACTGTCACACCACGAGATTTTGTGTTCATACGTGTATTCTATCACACCACAGGATTTTATGTTTATACGTGCATACTCTCACACCACGGGATTTTGTGTTCACACGTGTATACTGTCACCTCACGGGATTTTGTGTTCATACGTGTATACTGTCACCTCACGGGATTTTGTGTTCATACGTGTATACTATCACACCCCGGGATTTTGTGTTCATACGTGTAAACTATCACACCACAGGATTTTGTGTTCATACGTGTATACTGTTACACCCCAGGATTTTGTGTTCACGTTTGTATACTGTCACTCCACGGGATTTTGTGTTCATACGTGTATACTGTGACACCACGGGATTTTGTGTTTACACGTGTATACTGTCCTCTACGGGATTTTGTGTTCATACGTGTATACTATCACACCTAGGGATTTTGTGTGTTTACGTGCACACTATCACACCACAGGATTTTGTGTTCATACGTGTATACTATCACACCTAGGGATTTTGTATTCATACGTGTATACTATCACACCACAGGATTTTATGTTTATACGTGTATACTATCACACCACGGGATTTTGTGCTCAGAGAGGTGTATATCACACCATGGAAATTTGTGTTCATATGTGCATACTGTCACACCACGGAATTTTAAGCACAAACGTGGAAACCATCACACAATTGCATTATGTGCTGACGTGTGGGGGATGTTGAGAGCGTTACAAGCGTGGTTCAGAAAGTGAAGTACATAGTGACCAGAGACAGGAGAACATATCTAGATTACTCTGAACAGAAA
>JADBJO010006528.1:92500-97500 GCA_016801955.1 Conus betulinus
CGTGCGGGGGGTGACATTAACAGATAACCAGTTTAAATAGCTCGTCGTTTGCGGGCCTTGTGTGTTCATTTTGTATGCTTTTATTCAAGTTTATTTCATCCGAGTCCATTTCACTTTCGGTTTACTTTCTTTTGAAATTTTAACAGTTTCCATGAGTTTGAAATTGATCGTGTTTGAGGTGTGGATTTCGTGCTGCTGCTGACGTTTGAATCAGCAAATGTCTCTTTCGTTTCGTTTCTATTGCTCCGAGCGCCCCAACTATTATCCGGTTATTTTAGTCTATGTCCCCTCTTCTCCCCCTGTCCCCTCCGTCTATTCATGTTGTCGTGTACCAGGTGAACGGGCGTGTGGACGTAGCGATATCCCATTTCTCGGAGTCCTTTGTGACTGGTGTCTTGTGCGACGAGGAATGTTCGAACACCACATTGAGTAAACGACCCTTCGTGGTCGGTTAGCAGAGAGAGAGAGAGAGAGACAGAGAGAGAGACAGAGAGAGAGACGTGTGTGTGTGTGTGTGTGTGTGTGTGTGTGTGTGTGTGTGTGTGTGTCTGTATGTGTGCGTGCGTGCGTGCGTGCGTGCGTGCGTGTGTGTGTGTGTGTGTGTGTGTGTGTGTGTGTGAGAGAGAGAGAGAGAGAGAGAGAGAGAGAGAGAGAGAGAGAGAGAGATTTTCAGATTCAAATGTTTTATTGATATTTAGGCCATTGTCCCTGATGAATGGGGGTAACTGAACAATTATTTCACACTAAGTTTCCAATACTAATTATCAGTTCAGAGCAGTATTTTACGATGTAGCTTATCTCACGCAACAGAAACGCCCTGTGCAAGAAAATTGATAGATTTCTAATAGTACTTTCATATTTGCATGCCCCAAAAATAAACTTAGTCGAAACAGGCTAGAAAATCTATAAAAACTTTCCAGGAATGTGTTGCTGTCTTAAGGTAATTAGTGCTGGGCAACATGAAACAAAATGAACTTCTCTTTTCTTACAGTTTTAATACAGTGGGCAGAGTACACTTATGTCCGTATGGAATCGATATTGGTAGAAATGCTGAGCAATATCTGTTACACCGTGTCTGAACTTAGTGAATACAATTCAGATGTCTATCTAAACGTAGTAACAAATGAGTTTTCATATCAAGTATGATACACAATGTTCTGAATACACTTAATTTATCGCTATTCCTAATATGAAAATCCCATTCCTGTCACCTACATAGCATTCGTTCTCTAAAACTTACGCAAAAAAAAAAAAAAAGCATTTATTTCTTCTACACCTTAGTTTAACCAAACAAATCCATGTCCTAATGTAATCAGTTTACAATGGATGTTTGATGCCCAGTTTCTCTTGTCATATGAATCTATATCGTGCAGCATCGCAGATTCTATAGTTTCTATAGTTATGGCGAGAACAATAACAAACACAGCAGCATGGGAATGAGAGTGATGGTGGTAGTAGTAGTAGTAGTAGTAGTAGTAGTAGTAGTAGTAGTAGCAGTTATTGTTGTAGCTGTAGTTGCAGAAGCAGCAGCAGAGTAGTAGTAATAGCGGTGGTAGTAGTAAATGGTAGTGGTGGTGGTGGTGGTAGAAGTAGTAGTATCAGCAGCAGCAGTAGCAGTACCAAGAGTAGTACGGGTAATAGTATCAGCAGTTGCTGTTGTTGTTGTTGATTTTATTGTTGCTGTTGTTGTTATTATTGTTGTTGCTTTTGTTATTTGTTGTTGAATGGTGAAATACAAGAATGCCCTTCCAGTATTCCATTCCCTGCCCCACATGGGGTGACCACAATCTCATAGACTTTTTTTTCCCCTTGTGTTTAAATTACACCTTTGTCGTTTGGGCGCGTGCGCGCGCGCGTATATGTTTTTAATGATCCCTAATGCTCGTCTTAAATAGCGTTTACAATGTAAACTGATAAACAAGAAACACAGGTCATGGCAGGATTATACGAGACAGAGAAAGAGAGAGAGACAGAGAGAGAGAGAGAGAGAGAGAGAGGAGGGAGAGAGAGAGAGAGAGAGAGAGAGGGTCAGAGAGTCAGACAGACAGACAGAGAGACAGACAGACAGACAGTCAGTCAGACAGACAGAGACATAGACAGAGAACGAATGAACAAACGAACAAACAAGCGATGGGATTTTTTTTTTTTGATGAGCAAAAGAACAAAACGTAAGAGCAGGCTTGTTTACATCTTGCCCTCAACAAAGAGAAAAACCTGAAGTAGCAGATCGCGAAAGGAAAAGAGCAAACTGATATTATTACGACACAAATGGAAAACACGAGTAGTAGTATCAGTAGTACGCAATAACAGCGAAGTAAAAACATTTGAAACTGCATGAAGCGGATGAAGAGAAACGAGATTAGGTGAGGGAGGAAAGGGGGTAAGGGGGAAGAGGGAGGGCGGACAGTAAGGTCGAAGGGGGTCAGAAGACAAAAGTACAAGTCCAACATACTACGCGGACATACAGATTGTATGCAGTGTATACGCAGCATACTTTCCGTAAGGCTATATTCTTAGACACACGAATAAAGTGAGAGAGAGAGAGAGAGAGAGAGAGAGAGAGAGAGAAAGAGGGGGGAGAGAGGAGAGAGAGAAAGTGTGTGTGTATGTATGTGTGTGTGTGTGTGTGCGCGCGCGCGCGCGCGCGCGCGCGTGTGTGTGAGTGAGAGAGAGAGAGGAGAGAGAGAGAGAGAGAGAGAGAGAGAGAGAGAGAGAGAGGAGTGGAGTGAGTGAGTGAGTGGTGGTGTGTGTGTGTGTGTGTGTGTGTGTGTGTGTGTGTGTGTGTGTTAGAGAGAGAGAGAGAGAGAGAGAGAGAGAGAGAGAGAGAGAGAGTCTATGTGACTCTATGCTCGGAGCACAATTCACAGTTTGCCGGAGCAGTTTGACACACAGAATTCAGGCAGTTCTCCACTCGCCTCTTAGCCACCTCCCTAAGACCAGTGGGAACGCTGCACTCCGGCACTTTCAGCCAGTCAGCAAATGGGGCATCCGCTGCACTCCTTAGATCCGCAGCTGCACATTACGTGTCAGTTACACAGCCACTTATATCCACGGTATTCCGTGCACGCCACTTGTCAATTACAAAGCCAACTAGGGCCCACGATACGCCAGGCATTCGACTTGTCAGTTGCAGAGCAACTTCCATCCACGGCGTTCTGTGCACAACCCCCTTAGCAGCCACAAAGCCACTTACAGTCATGGGATGCCCTGCACACCATGTTGGGGATGTTGTGGCGTTAACGACCAAATCGTGAAGTGCCCCAGTTCCTGGTTCCGTGGTGCCAAGGATGTGTTACGGTGCTCGGATTAAGCCATATGCGGCACGCGTTACATCGACAAGCTGTGAAGATCTAGTGCGCGCAGGAGGCATATGTCTGACTGACCTATTTGGTCAAAAAGCGTGAGAAATTCGGATGCTCACAGAGAGAGAGAGAGAGAGAGAGAGAGAGAGAGAGAGAGAGGAGAGAGAGACAGACAGACAGACAGACAGACAGACAGACAGAGAGAGAGAGAGAGACAGACAGACAGACAGAGATAGACAGAGACAGAGAGAGACAGAGAGACAGAGACAGAGAGTTCGGTCTAGCAATCGCGCTTACAAATTCTTTGTTGTTGTTGTTGTTGTTGTTGTTGTTGTTGTTGAAAAACAAAATTCAAAATTATGAACATCGTAGGTCAGACTGCGGGACCCGGTTGGCCTTGCAGATACAGAATTGTCCTCTTATTCTAAAAGGTTTTAAGTTTCATTCTTTCCTGAGACGGTCGTGTTAGATTTGATTTCTGAGTCAATGTCTTTAGAGACCTCCCCCCCCCCCCCCCCCCTTCATCCCACCTCCCCTCCCCCGCCTCCCTTCAATAGCCGTTGGATGAGACTTTAAACACAGCTCCCGTGCGTAAACCTATAGATTGATGTAAACACAATATAGCTCCCGTGCCCTATAGATTGATGTAAACACAATATAGCTCCCGTGCGTAAACCTATAGATTGATGTAAACACACAATACAGCTTCCGTGCGTAAACCTACGGATTGATGTAAACCAGTAGATTGATGTAAACTTATGGACTGATGTAAACCAAATGTAAGCAGTGATGTTGATCCCGTTCATCATTTGTAGAACGATTGTCCATCCTGTGCTGTTGGAAGTAATGATATCCCACACCTCCTGTCTCCAGCCCCCTTCCCCCTCTAAGCATTAATCATGACTACTTCGGACAAGAACATTAATGGTTGCTACTAATACCAAGGATATTAATCATAGCTGTTCCAACCCAGAACATCGATCAGTACTATGGCAGACAAGAGACGTGAGTCAAGCTGTTTCAGACATCCAGTGTCTATTGCAACAGACCCACAGACAGGAACTGCTAGCGGTGTTCTATCACCATAGGGCCGCCTCGTACTGCATGCACCTAGAACTGTCTCCTTATCCAAGACCACGCTCCAGGCTGCAGCATATGGCGGGTATCGGTGTCAGTGTCAGTTTCAGGCAGCAGGCGTCACTGGGTGCTGGCTAGTTCATAGACAACCCCCCCCCCCCCTTCCCTCCCCCTGAACCATGAGTTGGCAAAGTACAGGGGTTACAGCTAGAGCAATAAATAAGTAAAACAGACGAAGAAGTTAAGGAGTGCGAAGAGGGGTCACATAAATGAGGACGTGGCAGATGCCAGGCTGACCCATGACGCCAACGTGCTGATGAGGCGTTGCTGGTGTCGCAGAGGTACACGGACTGAAGAAACCTTGCATGATCAACATCAACACAGAGGCTGGACTGGGCAGAACACAGCCCTGTGCTGTGGCCCATGGCCTCACAGGGGGCAGCACTGGGCAGAACACACCCCTGTGCTGTGGCGCATGGCCTCACAGGGGGCACCACTGGGCAGAACACACCCCTGTGCTGTGGCCCATGGTCTCGGGTGAGGTATGTCTGACTCTCAGGGCATCTGTCACCACACACGTATGGACTACGGTCACTTGGGAACGAATGTATGAATGCTGTG
>JADBJO010006528.1:105000-115000 GCA_016801955.1 Conus betulinus
ATCTGCCACAACTAAATGAAGACGAAGCAGAACATTTAGAAGGTATGATTACCATCCAAGAAGCATCAGAAGCCCTGAAAAATATGCAGAATGACAAAAGTCCTGGTACAGATGGGATGACAGTTAATTTTTTTAAGTTCTTTTGGAAACAAATAGGAGAGTTTGTAATAAGGTCATAAATGAAGGCTTTATGAACAAAGAGATGTCGGTGTCTCAAAGAGAAAGGACTAATAACGTGTCTACCAAAAGCCGATAAACCAAAGAGAATTTTTAAAAAACTGGAGACCAATTTCACTGTTAAATGTTTTGTATAAGATAGGTGCCACCTGTATAGCGAATAGAATTAAATCTGTTTTACATAAATTGATTAATGAAGACCAGACAGGTTTTGTCCCAGGAAGGTACATTGGAGAAAATATAAGAACCTTGTATGACATAATGTTTTATCTGGAACAAAATTCTCTTCCTGGTTTACTGGTATCAATTGACTATGAGAAGGCGTTTGATTCGATAAACTGGACATATATGAATAAGATATACTTTAAAGCTTTTGGGTTTGGGAAAGGTATATGCTGTTGGTTTCGACATTTCTATAAAAACATAAGATCCTATGTAATTGTGATGGGAAAGTATCTAAGAGTTTTGAAATAGAAAGAGGGTGCCGTCAGGGTGATCCCATTTCGCCATATCTATTTGTTTTGTGTGCAGAAATTTTAGCATGTAAAATCAGGGAAGACGAGAGAATAAAGGGCATTGAAATACTCGATACGATGTTTAAGATCAGCCAATTTGCAGACGATACAGTGTTCACATTGAAAGGGGATAGGGTTTCGTATGAAAAGCTGTTTAAAACTCTTAAGGAGTTTTTGAAGAAATTTCAGGACTAAAACTCAATTATGAAAAAAAACTGTAAATGTATGGGTAGGGAAAAAAAAAACTCAAAATGTGAATATCTTTCCGAAAGGAAAATGAAATGGAATCCATCAAAATATAGAATACTAGGTATTTGGTTCACAGGAGAGTTATCAAAAATGACAGAAATCAACACAGCAGATAAATTGCTGAAGTGAAACAATTGTTTAACGTTTGGTCAAAGCGTATATGTACACCCCTAGGCAGGATTGCAGTACTGAAGTCCATGATTCTTTCAAAGCTCATATATCTATGGATTCTGTTGCCTAATCCTCCAGAAGATGAAATAAATCAGCTTCAGAAAACATGTTTTGAATTTATGGAATAAAAAAACTGACAAGATCAAAAGGAAATATGCAGTACATGCTGTTGAAGATGGAGGAATAGGAGTTCCACATTTAAGCAAATATATACAAGCTTTAAAACTGACCTGGTTAAAAAGAATATATATGACAAATTCAAAATGGAAAAGAATATTAAGTGCTATGTTGCCAGGAATAGATTCATTTGACATCTACGGACCTAGAAAATTTCTCAGCAAAAAAATCAATAAATTTGGAAAGACGTTTTCACTTCGTATGTTGATTTTGCAGATCAAGTATTTTTAAACAATTCCAATGAGGTGTTAGCAGAACCTTTTATTGTAATGATAATTTTTAGAGTTGGTAATGACGTCATTAATTTCAAAAAAAACTGGATAGCAAAACAGATATTCCTAGTTAAAGATGTTGTCAATGGAGATGGAAGTTTTCTCGATTATAACGCTTTTTTTCTGAAAAATATGATATCACTGTAAATTACCTCGTTCATGGGATGTTATATCATCGATAAAAAGGTATTTAAGAAGTGCAAATATCAAAGTAACGAACAATAACTGTAATCCAAGAACGAAAGCATTGGAAATAATATCAAGCGTTAAAAAGGGATCGAAACTTTTTTATAGCACTCTCATGGAAAAAAATAACAATATTTGATATAAGCTCCTTTGCAAAAAATGGGAAGATAAATTGAAAATTGTCGTAGACTGGGAAAAAAAAAACAATGAAACAAGTGAAACAAATTAAAGAAATTAAATTAAAATGGTTCCAAATAAGAATTTGTCACAATATTTTGGTTACAAATTGTATCTTAAAGAAGATGGGAATTCTTACTATAGATCTGTGTTTCATTTTGTGAATCCGTCACTGATTCGGTTCAACATTACTTGTGGCAGTGTCAATTTGTGTGAAACATTTCTGGGGGGAACTAGAAAAAATATTAAAAGAAAGATGTAAACACTGCAGCAGAATGGAGTTTAAGTTTAATGTGGAGCTGGTTCTATTCGGAAATGATGAACATACAAAAACTGATGAAGTTTTAGAACATATTATCTTATGGGCTAAACATTATATATACAGATGCAGAATAAACAAAATAAAACCTACTGTCAATCATTTTTTGAGAGAACTTAATAATATATATATAGGGTTGAAAATATATGCATTATTCAGAAATGAAATACGTGGAATTTGATAGAAAATGGTATCCTTACGAAAAACTAACTGTTATGTCTAGTGGAATGAGTTAGACGAGGAGGGAAAAAGAAATAGAACGAACAAAAAGTAGTCGGGGGTAAAAAAATAGCTAATGAAATTTATATAAAAAATATGTGTATACATGTGAAAACAATTCTGACTAACTACTTTACCCTATTTAGCCAAACATACTGGACGTCTTCACTCCTCGAGTGCCTCATGAACGAGAAAGAGTGAAGGTTGTACGTTTGTGATCGTTTTCTTTTCTTTTATTCTTCGTTGATTATTGAATTATTATACCTTTTTTCCCCCCTTCTTACCCCTATTCCCCCCTTGATGTAGTGTAACCATTTGTAAGATGCTTATTGTATGTTATGTTGATTATCTCTTTTGTTATTAATGTTGGAAAATCATTAAAAAAAAAAAAAAAAAAACACACACACACACACACACACACACAGCCAGACATACAGGCAAATCAGAGCGACAGCTACCTGGAGGCGGAGACAGAGAGCGATAGAGAGGAATGACCGGTGACCATCAAGGTCAGTCCTCATTAAACACAGGGATGTCCCCCCCCCCCCCCCCCCCCCCCCCCCCCCCCCATCCCCACCTCCGTACGGCCCGTGGACAGTGTGTTAAAGCTGTGGGGAAGGGAGAGGGGAGAGTGACGAGAGTGGGGTGGGGAGATGTCTCCTTACTGCTTGCCGCACGGACAGACATCCGGAAGCGTACAGTCATGGTGGACATACATCTGGAATCGTACAGACATGGCGGACAGACATCCGGAAGTGTACAGACAGGCGGACAGACTTCCGGAATCGTACAGACATGGCGGACAGGCATCTGGAATCGTACAGACATTGTGGACAGGCATCTGGAAGCGTACAGACATGGCGGACAGACTTAGCTGCCATAGAGACACACAGTAGGAACATCACGTTTAGGCAGGCAAGCCTGAAATGCAGAGGTAGCACACATTCATGCAGGCATATCGTACCAAGCATGTACATGTAGCAGCAGACATAGCACTCAGCTATGAAAAATAATACCTTATAGATGTAGAATACACAGTATTGCAGCATACCCAAACATACAGTGATCAAAACATGGCATATGCATATAGTATGCATTCTCACAACCACAGAATGCAGACACATAGAGCATGTACACATAGCAGACACACATGAATATCGCATAGATTGACCCAAACACAGGATGCAGACACACAGACAGAGCATGCACATATAGCAGTCACACGAAGCAGCCAGACACAAAGCGTTACGACCCGTGTAGAACCTTTTGTCTAGTCTACGTTTTTTTCTGCTTTACAGAACATCAGACAAAAAGTGTTTTAAAAGTTAAAAAAAAAAAAATCATCGGATGGGTTATTAACATGCTTTGATTCCTAATTGAGTTTCCTGAACCGAAAACAATTGTAAAGCTGAAACTGAGTTTTGTTTTCTTTTTTTTTTTTTTTTTTTTTTTTTTTTTTTTTTTTTTTTAAAGAAAATTGGAGAGCTTTTTCAGATTTCTTTTGATATGAAGGAGACTTCTCTGCTGCCCATCATTTCCTTGAGTTTATTCCCTCCCACAAGCTTTCAGTTGAATGAAATATGAGGCTGAAGAAAGGCACCTGCGCAGTGACATTTTCATAAACCCTCAAAGTAGTAGTTTGCCGAATAAAGGCACCCGCAGCATATGATTTAATTGCAGCATTGAACATTAAAAAAAAAAAACACACACACACAAAAACCAGGGCGCAATCCACATCTTAAAAACAGTGAAATGCGTATTACCGTTCCTCAGTTTGAGAAACTGTTGGCCAGCCTGCTTTCTGACAATAAGTTTGGCCAGCCTGCTTTCTGACAATAACTGTTGGCCAGCCTGCTTTCTGACAATAACTGTTGGCCAGCCTGCTTTTCTGACAATAACGTGGCGATGGCGAAACTCCTTCGTAGTGTCCGACTGACTGCGCTATTATCTCGTCCAATGGAGAATACAGACTAATGAGTGTGAAGGAAGTTGGTCGCTAATGGCCACGACAGTCGTCGTTTCCGTCAGGTCTGGGCAGAGATCTTTCTCTGAAATCTGCAGCACACGACCTGACGCATCTATCCCAGTCATTGGAGGAGTCGTCCTTCTGTCTCCTGGCTAAAATGGACAAAGAACTATTCTAAAGCTACTAGAGGATCGGCTAGGCGTGTGTGTGTGTGTGTGTGTGGTGTGGTGTGTGTGCGCGTGCTGTGACGTTTGTGGATATATATATATATATATATATATATATATATATATATATATATATATATATATATATATATATATATATATATATATATATATATATATATATATATATATATATATATATATAATGCTGAACAATTAAGTAGTGGGGGAAAACAAGTGCAGGTTAACAATTCTTCTATCATTATAGTAATAACTTGGCAAAGATTTGGAATTGAGAAAGAAAAAATAAAATTGAAGATGAAGTAAATGGGAAATTGAATATTATAAATATGAAAAACCCTTCACTAGCTGCACGAGAAAACCATCACAATCCCTCTCGAAGGCAGATATATATGAATCGCCTACTCCGAGGCCTATTGTCCGCTGGATCGGACACATCAGGGAGACACGGCTGATTGTGTCATTGCTCTTGGCGTCAAATAGAGACACACGATAGTCCATAATTCTGTGGTGTTCTGACCGCCAAGGGTTCGAAAAAGAATCCAACAGCACCCCAAAGCAGCCAGCGAAAGGTAGTAGAATAAAACAAAACAAAAGTGTGGAGAGGAAAAAAGTTGCTGAAAACTAAAAACATTATGCAAACAATATAAAATGTAGGGGACAATCTCTGAGCCTATGCTTGAGGATCCATTTAAGGATGCAATGGAGATCAAAGAGATGGAACAGTCTGAGAGTGGCTAAGAATTGTGCAAAACAACCTTATATATATATATATATATATATATATATATATATATATATATATATATATATATATATATATATATATATATATATATATATACCCTGTTGTGTGTGCGTTAAAGCCGAGTTTGGGTGTTTTAATGTGTTGTTTGGATTTTTATCTGTTTGACTGTTATATATATATATATATATATGCGTGCGGGCGAGTATATATATATATATATATATATGTGTATGTGTGTGTGTGTGTGTGTGTGTGTGTGTGTGAGCGCGCGCGCGCGCGCGCGAGCTGCGTGCGTGCGGGCGCGTAAAAACCACGTCTGTCTGTCTGTCTGTCTGTGTCACATGCTTGGTGTCTGTGTGCATTGAGCCCTCCTAAATAAATCCTGACGCAGTGGCTCCGTTAAAAACCACGTTCGACGTGATTTCAGATCTGGCCCTTTAGGATAGCATAGTTCTTAAATAATCGCTGAGAGGGGGGGGGGGGAGTGAGTGAGTGAGAGAGAGAGAGAGAGAGAGAGAGAGAGAGAGAGAGAGAGAGAGAGAGAGAGAACCTAGAGAGAGGAAGCAATCAGTAACCAGAGAGTATCAGGCCAGAGTGACTCCTAATTAGACAGAGAGAAATCCAGATCACCCTCCCCCCTCCTCCCTTTCTCCCCTGCGGCCAGTAGCCAGGACAGGAAGCTTTGGAAGGTGTCGTTTCCTGCTCGGCAGGGCATACAGACGTGCAGACAGACATGCAGACAGGGCATGCAGACATGCAGACAGGGCATATAGACATATAGACAGAGCATACAGACAGGGCAGACAGACATGCAGACATGGCATACAGACAGGGCATACATACAGAGCATACAAACAGGGCAGATAGACATACAGACAGAGCATATAGGCATACAGGCAGGGCATACAGACAAGGCATACTGACATGCATACAGGACATACAGACAGGGTATATGGCACACAGACATATAGACGGGCCAGACAGGGCATACATACAGGGCATACAGACATAGCATACAGATAGCGCATACAGACAGGTCATACAGACATACAGACAGGGCATACATATAGGGCATACAGACAAGGAATACAGACGTAGCATACAATCCGGAAACATGGCAAACTGACGTAGCATACAAACCGTAAACATGGCAAACTAATATATCATACAAACTGTAAACATGGCAAACTGATGATGCATATAAACTGTAAACATGGCACACTGAGATAGATACAAACTGTAAACACGGCAAACTGATAAGACATACGAATTGTAAACATGGCAAGCTGATACAGAATACAAACTGTAGAAACGGGAAACTGATATAGCATACAGACTGTTAACCTGGCAAACTGATTTAGCATACAAACTGTAAACATGGCACACTGAGATAGATACAAACTGTAAACATGGCAAACTGATATAGCGTACCAACTGTAGACTTGGCATAGATACACATCGCATACAAAGTGCCGGCGTAGCATACAGACGTAGCTAGCTGACGCGACACAGAAGCATAGTATGCAGACATACACACTGTGTATTACACACAGACATGCCACACAGAGATACAGACCTGTTATGCAGACATAACATACGTATATAACTGTAGACATGGTGTACATACGTGCATACAGTTACTGCATACAGTCGTGACGATCTATAACATACTGTTTATGTCTCTGTGTGTCGCATCTTTATTAAAGATACATAAGACACAGTTACACAGAAATAGCATACAAGCACAGATTAACACACAGACATATCATACAAACACAGATGAAGACACAGGCATAGCATGCAGTCAAGGGAACATAGCCGCGAGGGTTACAGATGTATCCTACAAACACAGTATGCAAACATACAGGTGTAGCAAACAGCCATGTTCACCACACACAGACGTAGCACGCTCACACGCAGACACACCACACAGACATACAAAACGTCGTGGTGAGTACAGGTGCACGTGTCTGCTATAAAGAGAATCACGCGACAACCTAGGAAGAGAACAGAAAATGCAACGGACAAAAAGCTGCGCTTTGATTCCTGATTGTGCTTGTCAAAGCGAAGACAGCCATCAGGCAGAAATTAAGATAAAAAGACAAAAAAGGAAAGAGGGTTGTAACAAATTATTTTCAGACGAAGCGAGGGGGTGTGTTGGCGTTTCTTCTGTTGTCCGGTGTTCTGTAGAATTTCTGCCTAATTTGAAGGGATTTTATGGACAAGGTTTTCATCAAATAAGAAAATAGTCTTATGTGAAAAAAAAAAAAAACACACAAGCAACCAACCAACCAACTAAAGAAATATGCATACGATGAGATACTTTGTGTAAACCCACAAACATAGCACTTAAGCAATATACCGGGTACATTTTCTCTTTGCAATGAAGAACTTATGAACAAAATGAGTAAATTCCCAAATTTAGAAGTTAACCTTTCCGTATAGAGAAGCTGTTCATGCTCTATTTCATCAAAGTAAAGGCCGAAAAACTCCGGACATCACACCACCGTTTGACGGGTGTAATTAGAAAGAAGATGAAAAGCTATAAAAATGAGTTTCGGTGGTAATTACAATGATGATGAACATTTTCGTCGCTGATTACGCAAAAACCTTCCCCCTGAAATCGGAAGCATGCAAGCAAATACTCCAGTCAACAGAGATGGTGAGCAAGAGCGTAGTTTTTGTTTTGTTTTGTTTGTTTGTTGGGGGGGGGGGGGGGGGGGGGGGGGGGGGGGGGCTCCAACCTCCACTTTTTTTTTTTTTTTTTTGGGGGGGGGGGGGGGGGGGGGGGGGGGGGGGGGGGCTCTATCCTCCTATTTTTCTCTCACTTTTCATTTTGTCGTCTTTCCGCTTTGTTTAGAACACGCTCGTTCACCATACACAATGACTTTAAAACACGAAACTGCCAGGAGTCTTTCAGTATTGTCATAAGTCCCTTGAGGTGCTGTGAAGTGTGAAATTTATTCCCCACCCACTGACAGTGACAAGACAGTTCCTAAATAATTATGGGGACGAGGGTGGTGGAAGAGAGAGAGAGGAGGGAGAGAGAGAGGAGAGAGAGAGAGAGAGGGTGGTGAGAGAGAGAGTGGGCATGCGGAGAGAGAGAGAGAGACAGAAAGAGAGATAGAGAGTGAAAAGAGAGAGGAGTGAGCGGGAGCATCAAGCACAGCAGTCCTCATTAGACAGAGAGAGAGAATGAGCGGTGAGCATCAAGGCAGTCCTCATTAAACACAGAGAAATCCAGGCACACCCCCCCTCCCCCCTTCCTCCCTCCCTCCCTCCCCCTAGGTCTGGTGGCCAGGACAGAAGGCTTGGAGCAGAGGTCTTCCCTCTGCACAGCAGAGAAACGTGCTACAGACATGGCGTAGACCATGGCTTACAGACACACACCGCCAAGAAACATAGAGTAAGATGTGCAGACATGACATCTAGAGGTAGCGTGCACACTACAGAGATAGCATATAGTCGTAGCATACAAACTACAGACATAGCCTATAGACATAGCATACAAAGTACAAAGAAAGCATGTAGACGTGGTACACAAATTACAGATATAGCATATAGACGTGTCTACAAACCACGGACATAGCATATAGACGTATTGTTAAAACTACAGACAGAGAATATAGACGTAGCATACAAACTACAGACTTAGCATACAGACGCAGCTCACAAATAGACACAGAGCAGAGACGTAGCGTACAGGCGGGCAGGCAAGACATACGTGGCATACAGTTATACAGACATATTATACAAAAACAGCCTGCAGATATGTCTATAGACAAATACATAATACATATATGGCATACAGTCATGAAGACATAACACGATAGAGACACACAAACAGTATTCTAACATAAGATATACAAACATCGTATACAGAACACAGAAGCATATGAAACATACATACATTCATATGATATGGATACACTCGCCCCTGGCAATCCTAGAGGGATAGCATAGAATCATACAAATGTATGACACAGACATAGAAGCATATAGCATGCAGACAGAACTTGCTGATATGCAAAGTATCAGTCGGACGCATAACACACACGTGCAAACATAGCGTGCAGACACACGAGACATTGTGATCAGCACGGAATCATGGATCTCTTCGTTTTCCGCTTCAAGTAAAGCCGATCAAGTGCTGTTTTATTTTCTCAATGCCCGGATGGATGACTAGCTTTGTTTTATTCCGAATTGTTTCCTGAACTGAAAACGTCTTTTTGCTGTAATTAAACGTAAAAAAAGTGAAGTGAAGAGGATTTGATCAAATTTGTTTTGAAAAGAGGCAGGCATTTCCTCCGAAGATTTGCTATCGAGCTTTCCTCAGAGCTTTGTCACCTGACCAGGGATTTTGTTGAGCGGGGGTTTGGCTGTGTAGAACATGAGGCTAGAGTGGCATAGGCATACATGAGCGCTTTTATGAACCTACAAACATACTGAATAGACATGAGGCTAGAGTGGCATAGGCACACATTAGCGCTTTTATGAACCTACAAACATACTGTATAGAACAGGACGCTAGAGTAGCAAATGCATACATGAACACTTTTTTAGGAACCTGCAAGTGTACTAGATCAGCGTATGATGTATCAATTTGTTTAAGTACACATTCTGAACTTAAAAGTCA
>JADBJO010006528.1:130000-131852 GCA_016801955.1 Conus betulinus
AATACAGATCGATGCAGAGACTGTTGATAGCTCAATACAGATCGATGCAGAGACTGTTGATAGCTCAATACAGATCGATGCAGAGACCGTTTATGGATCAATACAGATCGATGCAGAGACTGTTGATAGGTCAATACAGATCGATGCAGAGACCGTTAATGGATCAATACAGATCGATGCAGAGACTGTTGATAGCTCAATACAGATCGATGCAGAGACCGTTTATGGATCAATACAGATCGATGCAGAGACTGTTGATAGCTCAATACAGATCGATGCAGAGACCGTTTTATGGATCAATACAGATCGATGCAGAGACTGTTGATAGGTCAATACAGATCGATGCAGAGACCGTTAATGGATCAATACAGATCGATGCAGAGACTGTTGATAGCTCAATACAGATCCCCAAGGTCATCCTGTGAGAACGCTGGTCCAGGGCCATCACTGTCTTCCTTCTTCGTCTCCTGTCTATTTTTCTCTTCTCTTGTATTCTTTCTTTTTCTTTCTTTCCTTCTTCCTTCCTTTCGTCTTCCTTTCTTCCTTTCTTTCCGTCTGACTTTCTTTCTTTCAGTGTTTCTTCCTTAACTGTGTCCTTTCTTTTTCAGGCTTTCTTCTTTTCTTTGTCTTATCTGTGTCTTCTTTATTTTCTCTTCTTTGACTTTCCTATTCTACTTCCTTTCTTCTTCTCCTGTCTTCTTTCGGTTTTACCTCAGCTCCTGTCTTCGTTGTTCTTTGTTATGGGCCGTGTCCTCCGACTCTGTGCCTGCTGTTGCTCTCCCTCCTCAGCGGGGCGTTGTGTGTGTGTGTGTGTGTGTGTGTGTGTGTGTGTGTGTGTGGTGTGTGTGTGTGTGTGTATGTGTGTGTGTGTGTGCGTGCGTGCGTGCGTGTGTGCAGGCCTATTTTGGGCGCTGTTATTGCTTGAACATACGGATGAAACTTGGGCTTTATCTTTTGACCTGTTAGGTACATGTACTCACACTCACATTACACACGCGGGTGCACACGCACGTGTCCATGCACGCACAGACAGACAGACAGAAACACGCACACAGAAGCGCGCGCGCACACGGACAGAGACACACACACACACACACACACACACACACACACACACAACACACACACACACACACACACACACACACACACACAACTATAATAGGCTTGAATTCTTTTTTGTACTCCTTTCCCTCCACCCCCACGCTTCCATCTTACCCCCCCCCCCCCCCCCCCCCCCGTCCTCCTATTTACTACCCCCTCCTCATCCCCCTCATCCCCACCCCACCTCCCTCACCCTTTCCCGCTGATTTTCAATCTTTGTATTTCTGCGTTTTCATTATTTTATTATTCAAGTTTTCTTTGTTTTGTTATGATGGCTTGATGTAAAAAAAAAAAAAGAAAAAGAAAAAAAAGAAGGTAGGTTTCTCTGTTTATTCAATGTTCCATCTCGACTCTCTATCACGCCACACACAACACACACACACCACACACACACCACACACACACACACACCACAACAGAGAGAGAGAGAGAGAGGGGCAGAGAGAGAGAGAGAGATCAGGAGAGAGGGAGTAGAGAGAGGCGGAGAGGCGAGAGATGAGAGGAGGAGGAGAGATGAGGGTGGAGGATGAGAGAAACAAAAAAACACAAACAACAAAAAACAAAAAACGAACGTCGCTGAAAACTGTGGTCTATGGAAAAGGTGTACCGAGAAGGACAAAACACACACACTCCCGTTAGGGTGAAGATCGCATGTTCAATAGAAAACAATGAACTGAAGTCGAGCTTTTTTTTAAAGGAAGAATAAAGAAGATAAAGACGGTTGTTTAGGGGCCTATAATAAAAACCA
>JADBJO010006529.1:2500-5000 GCA_016801955.1 Conus betulinus
CAGAGAGTGAATACATCGGCTGTGTTAAACATCAGCAAAACACACAGACAGATACTGAAACATCAAAGTACGTCTGCTGTGAATGATTCTGAGGCGTTTGAGGTGATTTGGACGTGTGTGTGTGTGTGTGTGTGTGTGTGTGTGTGTGTGTGTGTGTGTGTGTGTGTGTGTGTGTGTGTGTGTGTGTGTGTGTGTGTGTGAAAGAGAGAGAGAGATGAGAGAGAGAGAGAGAGAGAGAGAGAGAGAGAGAGAGAGAGAGAGTGTGTTTTCTGTTAGTATCAAGAGAACGACTGATTTTTTTTGTGTGTGTGTGTGAAAGATTCCCTCTCGTTGCTCTACACCTCCACCACCCCCCCCCCCCCCCTGTCCACCTGCCACCTCAAACACTCCATTGTTCTTAGGCGTTCCACCCCCTTCCCGCTCCACACCCACTCTACTCTTTACTAAGCCCACCCCCCTCTACCAAGCCCACCCCTCTACCAAGCCCACCCCTCTACCTGGCCTACCCCTCTACCAAGCCTACCCCTCTACCAAGCCCACCCCTCTACCTAGCCTACCCCTCTACCAAGCCCCCTCTACCAAGCCCATCACTGTACCTAGCCCACCCCTCTACCTAGCCTACCCCTCTACCTAGCCTACCCCTCTACCAAGCCACACCCTCTACCAAGCCCACCCCTCTACCTAGCCTACCCCTCTACCTAGCCCATCCCTCTACCTAGCCCATCCCTCTACCAAGCCTACCCCTCTACCAAGCCCACCCCTCTACCTAGCCCACCCCTCTACCTAGCCTACCCCTCTACCAAGCCCACCCCTCTACCAAGCCCGTCCCTCCACCAAGCCCACCCCCTCTACCTAGCCCATCCCTCCACCAAGCCCATCCCTCTACCTAGCCCTATCACTCCACCAAGCCCATCCCTCTACCAAGCCCATCCCTCCACCAAGCCCATCCCTCTACCAAGCCCATCCCTCCACAAAGCCCATCCCTCTACCTAGCTTACCACTCCACCAAGCCCATCCCTCTACCAAGCCCATCCCTCCACCAAGCCCATCCCTCTACCTAGCCCACCCCTCTACCAAGCCCACCCCTCTACCTAGCCCACCCCTCTACCAAGCCCATCCCTCTACCAAGCCCACCCCTCTACCTAGCCCACCCCTCTACCAAGCCCATCCCTCTACCAAGCCCACCCCTCTGCCTAGCCATCCATCCCTCCACCAAGCCCATCCCTCTACCAAGCCCATCCCTCCACCAAGCCCATCCCTCTACCTAGCCTACCCCTCCACCAAGCCCACCCTCTACCTAGCTTACCCCTCCACCAAGCCCATCCCTCTACCAAGCCCATCCCTCCACCAAGCCCATCCCTCTACCAAGCCCATCCCTCTACCTAGCCCATCCCTCCACCAAGCCACCCCTCTACCTAGCTTACCCCTCCACCAAACCCACCCCTCTACCTAGCCCACCCTCTACCAAGCTCACCCCTCTACCAAGCCCACCCCTCTACCAAGCCCATCCCTTTACCAAGCCCACCCCTCTACCAAGCCCATCCCTCTGTCAAGCCCATCCCTCTGTCAAGCCGATCCCTCTACCTACCCCATCCCTCTACCAAGCCCATCCCTCTACCAAGCCCACCCCTCTACCTAGCCTACCCCTCTACCAAGCCGACCCCTCTACTAGCCCACCCTCTACTTAGCCTACCCCTCTAATGACTAGCCCACAAGAACAGTAACAAGGATATCAAATAAACATATACATGATACACGAAAAGGAAACATGAACAAGCTTATAACGACGAAACATGATTAACATGGAAAAAGAAAGAAAAAGAAACAACACAAAGAAACGAAAATAAGCATGTGCGGTCGCGCACGGCTCAAACACACACACACACACACACACACACACACACACACACACACACACACACACACACACACACGCACACACACAAGCATACACGCACACACGCGCGCATGCACGCACACACGCACGCACACACACAGCGCACACACACACACACACACACACACACACACACGCGCGCGCGCGCGCGCGCGCGCGCACGCGCACTCACGTACAAGCGTGTGCATGCATTTCCCGCATACATAATCACTTCAGATGCTCACCTCCTCCACACAAACACCATCGTATACCACCAAACACTTACAGTACAAACACATCATCAATTCAAGTCATATGAAATTGCACAAAAGGGCCCATCAGTTTGTTGTATATTTATTATGTTACTCAACATGTTTTAGCCTTAACACTGTTCTATCAAATGTGCGTGGTATGCCTTCCTAAATGACAAAACGCTTGATTTGCATTTCATGTGGTCTTGCATATCATTCCATGATTTGCTTCCAGAATAAATGAGAGAGACATAAAAAAAAAAAAATTAGTTCTTGGGAGAGGAATGCGGATATGACATTTGTTACGAACATTATTGATGGGAAATTTTAAACATGAAAACAGCTTTGTTGTAGCGACATTTAAGACTGGAGG
>JADBJO010006529.1:7500-12500 GCA_016801955.1 Conus betulinus
TTTTCGACATCCAGCTTCTAGTGTTTTCCTTCAATCTGTTCTGTTCGTTGTTTTGGTTCTAAGTTATTACGTGGGGCCTCCGCCATGTTACCTCTCTCTCTCTCTCTCTGTCTCTCTCTCTCTCTCTGAGACGATGACTCAACGCGCAAAAATCTTTGTGCTCATTACCTGTGGACATTCACATGCTGGACGTGACGTTTGACGTTCAATACACAAAGTGTCTACGATTGTTTATGTACTATCGTGTGATGTGACGACAAATTCATTCTGGTATACTTACCGCTTACAACTAACTAATGGAAACAACTGCATGCCAACGAATTCAGAATAGCCTTATGAGCAAACGATCATTTCATGAGATGACGTCAGCTGGAACGTACTCATGAAAGAAAATTACAACCTCCACAAGAAGATGGTGGGGAGAAGGTTAAGGGAGGGGGAGGGGGGCGGGGGGGGGGGGAGAGAAATAAGGAGAGACCAAAAAAGAAGAAACGAAGACGAGAAACGAATATCGAAAAGACCCAATGTAATGTTTCCTTTCACAACTTAATTGCACGCAGATTGAAAGTCACGTGCTTCAGTTTAGGTGTAAACAACATTTCTCCTATACTCCAGCAGTCAGGTGAGATGTCCACCTTGCTTCTGGTGACCATTTTTTTTTGGGGGGGGTGGGTGGGTGGGTTTCCAAAGGAATTTAAAGTAAATCTGCCAGTTAACAAGGACAAACAAATTACAAGACAACACACGACGCGTTTCGATCTCTTAGGTCTTCTTTAGGCAAGATAAACAACGTTCAGAACAATTAAACATACACATACATACATACATACATACATACATATATACATATATGCATGCATGCATGCATACATACGTACGTAGGTACATAATACATAACACATACACAGACAGACAGACACAGAGATAGATAGATAGATGTTTCCCCAGATAGTACACAGAAAATATTCAAAACTAAGCATCATAAAAGTAAAACACTATTCTTATTCATGGCACAAATCTAAAACTGTACAAAAAAAAATACATCAAAATAGAAGCACCATTCAGAGAGAGAGAGAGAGAGAGAGAGAGAGAGAGACAGAGAGATACAAACAGACGAGGCAGATAGAGAAAAAAAAAACATGAGGCGAACCAAATGGTTTCGAACTCTGACTGCCATCTTTTAATGACATAAGGACAATGAACACACTCTTAACTTGTGGAAGACGAGGGACATTCTCACTCTTACACGCTGCAGGTGTGTTTTTCACAGACAATGCACACATGAAATTAAAAAAAAAAAATTGGCACACCCTTCAAACTATTTTTATTAATTAATTTTACTCAGAGGTTGCATAACCAGAACAACGCAATTAAAAAAAAACACAAAAAATGGAATGAGGAGGACTGGAGTAGAGACGAATAAATAGAGAACGGAAGAGGGCGCGGGGGTGGGGGGGGGGGGGGGGGGGGGGGGGGAGAAGGTGGGAAGGAGAAGAAGCAAAAGCGCACGACGGTAACAAGGAGTTCGGAGGATGAGGTATGGGGGGGGTGTAGGAGAGGACGGGAAGGTGGGGAGGGAGGGGAGAGGAAGGGGGTCAGACAAGAGGTCAAACGCGTATGACGTCGTCCGGATCGTGCCGAATATTTTCAAAAAAAAAAACAAAAAAAAAAAAAAAACAAAAAAAAAAAAAAAAAAAAAAAAAAAAAAAAAAAAAAAAAAAAAAAAAAAAAAAAAAAAAAATTAACAAAAAAAAAAAAAAAAAAAAAAAAAAAAAAAAAAAAAAAAAAAAAAAAAATAAAAAAAAACAAACAAAAAAAAAAAAAAAAAAAAAAAAAAAAAACAAAAAAAAAAAAAAAAAAAAAAAAAAAACAAAAAAAAAAAAAAAAAAAAAAAAAAAAAAAAAAAAAAAAACAAAAAAAAAAAAAAAAAAAAAAGCATTACAGAGCGGAGAGAGGGGAGAGAGAGAGAGAGGAGAGAAAAAAACCACATGACAGATCACAACAACAGTTTGGCGTCGTAGCAGGTGTCCGAAGTTGTCAAGTAGGATAAGTTAGCAATGCACACGACGTCCTCGTCGATGACACACGAGTACCCAAAATAGGATCGTCCTCCCTGTGCACACTGGGTGAGAGGGGGGAGGGGAGTGGGGTAAAACAAAACCAAAAAAAAAAAAAAATAACAAAAAAAAAAAAAAAAAAAAAAAAAAAAAAAAAAAAAAAAAAAAAAACAAAAAACAAAAAAAAAAAAAAAAAAAAACAAAAAAGAACCAAAAATCAAAAAAAAAAAAAAAAAACATAAAAAAAACAAAAAAAAAAAAAAAAAAAAAAAAAAAATAAAAAAAAACAAAAAAAAAGAGGCAAAAAACAAGGGGAATGAAAGGGAAAAAAAGGAAAGGGGAAAAAAGACAAGGGCAAGGAACAAAAAGAAAGAAAGAAAGAAAAAGAAAAAGGGAAAAAGAGGAAAGAAAAAAGTAATGGAGAAAAAAAAAAAGGGGGGGGGGGGGGGGGGGGGGAAGTGGCGGAGACAGGTGGTGAGAAGTTGTGAGAAATGGGTGTGGAGAAGACAAGGAAAGAAGAAAGGTGGTTGAACGAAGAAAGAAGAAAGCAAGGTTAAAAAAAAGAGAAACGACGGAAAAAGAAAAAAAAAAAAAAACAAAAAAACACCCAGCGGGACGATCAAGTTTAGATGTTGGCGAAGCTGGTTAGCGGTGAAGTTTGAATTTTGTGTGAAGTTGACATAGAAGATGCCCAAGCAGTTGACAGGCTGGCCCGATCTCTATCTGTTTCTGTCAATGTCAAAAGACTGACAGGTGGGTCTAATCTCCTGCGGATGTGAGCGATGATTGGGCAGTGGAATGAACAATCGTTTTAACCCTATATATAAAACGAGAGAGGATCGCCTCCCTGCGTCTGGCTAGAAGACTCTCGCTATGTCTCTGTCTCTGTCTCTCTCTCTCAGTGCACGTCCCCACTCAAAAAAACGTACAAAGAGCTGTCATTCAACGGATATTTTGTTAATTCGTTAGTGTGTGTGTGCCATGTGTGTGTTGTGTGTGTTGGGGTGTGTGTGTGTGTGGGGACGGGGGGGGGGGGTTTCAGGGTGGCGGGGAGGGGGGGCCGGTGTTTGGTGTGGTACGTGGCTGGTCTTGGCTACTGTCAGCACTGATATCACTGGCCAAGCTTGGGGCTACCTGAAACACTGAACACTAAAGGCAGACCCGACCATTCGGTCTGTTGACAACCTGTTGATCTCCCTTGTTTCTTACAGGGGATCCTCAGGCATAGGCTGAAAGATTTCCTATGAGGCTTTTTTTTTTTTTACAAAATGATTTTAGTTCTTCTTTTTCAAGCAAACTATTTCCTTTCAGCGCTTTTTTCTGTTTTTTAATCCTGCTCTTCAATGGGCTCATCAAGAATGCCGTTCTGGATTCTTTGTTTTGAACCCCGTAGCGGCGAGGACACCATAGAATTATAGACTGTGATATATCTCTATTTGGTGACAATGCAGGCGAAACTACGAGATGTTTGTTAATAATGAGTGTGTTTTTAAAAGTGATAAAATGATAGACGATAAGTTGAAATATTTCGTTAAAAATGATAGACAATAAATTGTAATCATTTCAGAAATTGACAGGCGATAAATTGAATTGTTCCCTTAAAAACGTTAAATATTAGTCGCAAAATGACCTCCAATAAAAGGACACTATTTTGCTTCATTATAGAAGCTTAAACACGGAAAACGTTATTGTTATCTATTGATCAAAACGGCATGAAATTCTGTGATTATACATTAAAAATAAAACCAACTATCGAGATATAAACCAAAAAACTAAGAGGGAATAATAGAACTTTATGATTGTTCATTACAAAAAATACGGAGATACGAATAAAAAAATTCAGAGTGGAATACGGAGATTGTGAACATCATCAAATTTGTGGTATTTGTTGTGGGGCGGTGGGGCCCGTAGTGGACGCGAATTTTTCAGCAGTTAATTTTTTTTTTTTTTTTTTACTGTTTGTTCGCAAACTGTTGGTCTGCTCACACCAGGCTATTGATATGCAACGTAGCTGTGTACAACATGCACGCTCTCCTGCAGGAAATCGTCGATGATTATCTACGTAATAACTTCAACAACAATGATCGATTCACTTTATAAACACTAACTATCGGTGAGATTTATTTTTGCTGTGTTTTTCCCTTTTTTTTTTGTTTTTAACTTCTAACTGATACGACGTAGGATCCCAACTTAATTAATATCTAACGCTCCAATTTTTCTCCATTTTATGGAGGAGCTATGCTAAAAATATGTTTACACGTACTATTCTGCAAATTACAAGCACTAATTTTCTAAGTTCTATTTCCGCGGCGTTTTTCAAACTTTCTATGACTCTCTTTAACTGTTTGCTACCGGTCGCAGTCATCTGATTTCGTTGTTTTTTAAAACCTCCTCACAGTTGCTTCGCTCCATCAAAAACATGCTTGCGTTTTGTTTGCGTTAGTTTTGTTTTTGTTTTTAATTGTTACATAGTCTTATGATAAACAAGCCACAATAAAACACAATTTGCAGAGGAGCGAGCGAGAAAGATTGCAGCACAAATTTCCGGAGAGTTGGCAACAATAATGAACAAAGTTGCGGAGTAAACGAAATAACTTGGCGGCAGCAATAAACGCAGTTTCCAGATTCGTGAAGCGATATGTTAGCCAACAACATTAACAGATTTCCGGAATGGATGATGATAATTTGCGACAATAAAACATGAACTTCCGAAATGGGGACGATACTTAAAGAAAAAAATGAACAAATTGGGCAAAATAACTTGGTAACAAAACAATTTCTGGAGTGGGTGAAAAAAAGACAATCAATAAAAAAAATTAATTAATTAAAAAAAAATTCCGGCAACAAGTTAAAGACATTAAAGTCAATTTCCAGAGTAGTCTTGTTATCGTCAGTCTACATGTAATGGACTGTTTTGTTTGAGTGATAACTTAAGCGGACTTA
>JADBJO010006529.1:17500-22500 GCA_016801955.1 Conus betulinus
AGTAGCAGTAGTAGTAGTAGTAGTAGTAGTGGTTAGCAGTAGAAACAGCAGCAGCAACAGCAGCAGCAGCAGCAAAATTAGTCGTGGCAATAATAATAGTGGCAACAGCAGCAGCAGCAGCAGCAACGACAAAATCATAGCAGCAGCAGCAGCAGTAGTAGCAGCAGCAGCAGAAGTAGCAGTAGTGTATCTAACGCTTGAAAAAAAAAAGAAAAAAAAAAGAAAGAAAGAAAGAAACCTGAAGCACAACTAAGTAGAAACAACGACATAGGCAGACACGTCTTCCTAGAGGTCAGTGACACTCGGGATCAGACCCTTGTACCTAATGCTACACTGTTGAGAGGCTTGGCCATCTACAGTGGCGGATGATGATGATGCAGGGCTGCGTGAACCCTTAGTTTATGTGTCTTCAGATCTCACTCCTCCACCCCACCCCACCCCTCTCACCCCTGTTCCACCTCCGCCTGCACACAGACTTCCACCACCCCCCCCCCCCCCCCCCCCCCCCACCCCGATCCGTGTGTTTCCCCCCAAAATCTATATTCCCCGAGGTATGTCCTGTTTCCCAGTCTCTGCCCGCATGAAAGTTTTTTCCCTAGCTCCATGTACCCACCTCCCTCCCCTCCCCTCCACTCCGCCGCCCCCCGTCTCCCCAGCCTCCCATTTAATTTTCTTCAGGTCATATCTGTTTCCTCGTGTTCATATTTGCCCACAATATTTCCCCATGTTTGTTTTCCAACATTGATGTTTCCCCCGTTTTTTTTTTTGTTTTTTTTTTTTAACCCTGTTCGTCTTTCCCTATGTCCATCTTTCCCCATGTCAAAGTTTCCCCATGTCGGTTTTCCTGTGTTTGTTTCCCCATGTCTATTTCCCCATGTCCATGTTTTCCCATGTCTATGTTTTCCCCATGCCCATCTTTCCCCATTTCTAGTGTTTCCCATGTCCATGTTTCCCCATGTCCATGTTTCCCCCATGTCCATGTTTCCCCATGTCCATGTTTCCCCTGGTCTATTTCCCCATGTCCATGTTTCCCCATGCCCGCCTTTTCCCCATATCCATGTATCCCAATGTCCATGTTCCCCCTTGTCTATTTCCCCATGTCCATGTTTCCCGTATCCATGGTTTTCCCCATTCTAAGTTTCAAATCTCTGTTTCCCCATGTCTATGTTTCCCCATGCCCAAATTTCCCCATGTCCATGTTTCTCCATGCCCATGTTTCCCTTGTCCATGTTTCCCCATGCCCATGTTTCCCCTTGTCCATGTTTCCCCATGTCCATGTTTCCCCATGCCCATGCTTCCCCTGGTCCATGTTTCCCATGCCCAAGTTTCCCCATGTCCATGTTTCCCCATGCCCATGTTTCCCCATGCCCATGTTTCTCCATGCCCATGTTTCCCCATGTCCATGTTTCCCCATGCCCATGTTTCCCCATGGTCCATATCTCCCATGCCCATGTTTCCCATGATGCCCCTGTTTCCCCATGCCCCTGTTTTCCCCATGCCCATGTCTCTGTCCTCGTGTCCTTTCCCCATGTCTGTCTCCCTACGTTGTTTTCCAGTCTCTGTTTCCCCCTGTCCATGTTTCCCTAAGTCCGTTTCCCCATGTCCGATTCCCCCCGCCTGTGTTTTTCCCCATCTATATTTTCCCATGTCCGAATTTCCAGATGTTTCTTTCCCCATATCCATGCTTCCCTATGTCGCTGTTTATCATGCCCATGTTTCCCAAACGTATGATTCTCCATGTCACATTTTCCCATTTTCCCAGCGACTTTCAGTATCTTCAGCCTAGAAAATATTGACCAAGTGTGCCTCTGTGTGTGTGTGTGTGTGTGTGGTGTGTGTGTGTGGTGTGTGTGCGTGCGTGCGTGCGTGCGTGCGCGCGCGTGGCCTGTGTGTCTGTGTGTCTGTGCGTGTGTGTGGTGTGTGTGGTGTGTGTGTGTGTGTGTGTGTGTGTATGCATATGTGTTGCGTATATATAAGTGCGTGCGTGTATATGTGTGTGTGCGTGTATGTGTGTGAGTATGTATGTGTGTCTGTGTGTGCGTTTGTATCTGTGTGCGTGTGTGTGTGTGTGTGTGTGTGTGTGTGTGTATGCATGTGTTGAGTGTGCGTGTGTCTGTTCGTGCGCGCGCGCGTGTGTGTGTGTGTGCGCGCGTGTGCGTATCTATGTGTACGTGTGTGCGTGTGTCTGTTCGTGTGTGTGTGCCTGCGCGCGCGAGCAGGCGCGCATGGGCTGGTGTGTGTGTGTGTGTGTGTGTGTGTGTGTGTGTGTGTGTGTGTGTCGGTGGAAAGGTGGGGATGGAGGAAGCGAAGCGGGTGGCAGAAAAGCTCAACCTC
Source organism: Conus betulinus (assembly GCA_016801955.1). Lineage (NCBI taxonomy): Eukaryota > Metazoa > Mollusca > Gastropoda > Neogastropoda > Conidae > Conus > Conus betulinus. The sequence continues at coordinate 19,835 of JADBJO010006529.1, forward strand.
ATTTACTCACCACAAGCATCCTCGTCTCACTCACCAGAGCGGCCTTAACGCTTTTCTTTTCCCTTACTTGGGGTTTTACCCCCACACTTCTTCTCGGGACGACGGAGCCATGGGGAGGAAGGAGAGAGAGAAGGGAAAGGAGACTGGGACTGCTGAACTCTTCCACCCTCCCCCCCCCCCCCACCCCTCCCCCCCACCCCCAACCACAACCACCACCACCACCACCACCACCACCCACCACCACCACCACCCACCACCACCCATTCACTGTTCAGGCGCCCTGTGGGTGCAGCGTTGAGCCATGCACTGAGCTAACAGATTTGCATTTTCTGCCCTGCAGCCTGAGGGGGGGGGGGGGGGGGGGAGGGGGAGGGTGGATCAGCTGACGACTGTGGGCAGGGCAAATGCATAAAGCAAACAAAACAGACAGACAGACAGACAGACACGGATGGAGGGATGGATGGGCCGACAAACACGCAGACAAGGCAGTCAACCAGGCGACAGTGTGATGGACGGGCAGGCAGGCAGGCAGACAGACAGACAGGCAGTAGTAAGCCGAACAGGCAGGCAGGCGGACGGATGGATGGGCGGACGGACGGACGGACGGACGGACGGACGGATGGATGAACATACAGACAGAAAAGGGGCACGGAGTGACGGATACACAGGCAGGCAGCCAGAGAGAGAGAGAGAGAGAGAGAGAGAGAGGTGGGGGGGGAGACACAGAGAAACATATACACTCCATTTTTGTTGATCGGGAAAAGCAGTGGGGTTGGGTTTTTTTTTTTTCCCTCTTAAGCCTCCACCTCCACCCCACCCCACCCCCATCCCCTCTCTAGTCTCTCTTTTAATAAATTGCCGCTGTGGTGTACATGAGGCGGGCGTTTGCATGTGTTGGTGAGTTTGAGTCGTTTGAGTTCCTTCTACCCTTCCTCCTCCCCCCCCCCCCCCCCTCCCAATCGCAATTCTTTCTCGTAAATTCGTCTGGTCCTATTAATCTGTCCATCACTGATCTGTCGGTCGTTCTCTCTCCCCCCCCCCCCTTTAACCCCCTCACCACCACCACCACCACCACCAACCCCCCCCACTCTCAATCGCTAGTGTTTCTCGTAATTCCCTCTGGTCCTCTTTCTCTGTTGACCACCGATCTGTCTGTCATTCTCCCTTCATCCCCTCCTCCCCCCCCCCCCCCCTCCAACCCCTCACCCCCTTCCTTATCCCATCACTAGTGTTTCTCATAAATTCCTCTGGTCCTGTTTATCTGTCGACCACTAAATCTGTATGTCATTCTCCCTTCCTCTCCCCCCCCCCCCCCCCCCCCCCTTCCTTATCCCATCACTAGTGTTTCTCGTAAAGTCGTCTGGTCCTGCTTATCTGTCGACCACTAAATCTGTCTGTCATTCTCCCTTCCTCTTCCTCCCCTCCCTCACCCCCCCCCCCCCCCCCCCCCCCTCCTTCCCATCGCTAGTGTTTCTCGCAGATTCTTCTGGTCTTGTTAATCTGTCGGCCACTCATCGGTCGGTCGTTCTGTTTTTTTTTGTGTTTTTTTTTGTTTTTTTGTTTTTGTTTTTGTTTTTTTCTTTTTTTTTTTTCTCTCCTTCGTTCTCCTTTCTCCCTTCTGTGTTTCCGAGTGTTCGGAACCAACGACGGTTAGGAAGGTTGGTTGATGGGGGTAGGAGGGAGTGGGAGTGTGGGGGGGGGGGGGGGATAACAGGAAAGCAGCGCTAGGAACCTTGCTGTCTGTGTTGTTCAGTGCAGAATGTTCGAGGTTTTTTTTGTTTGTGGATTAAAGGTTGATACATGGGTTGGTTGGTTGGTTGGTTGGTTGGTTGGTTGTTGGTTGGTTGGTTGGCTGGTTGGTTGGTTGGTTGGTTGGTTGGTAAAAATTTGATTCGTGGGATGGTGGGTGGCTCGGTTAATTGGTCGGCTGGTTGGTCGGTAGGTGGATTAAAGGTTGATCTGTGAGTTGGTGGATGGGCAAAAGGTTGATGTGTCGATGGGTGGTGAGGTTGGAGGGGGGGGGGGGGGGGGGGCGTAGGTGCGTTTAAGGTTGGTGGTAGGGTTGAAGGTTAGCTGGCTGGTTTCTGGGTTAGATCTGGGTTGAAATACACATTTGTTGTAAGGCTACGTGATTGTAAAGCGGGGGGGGGGGGGGGGGGGGGGGGGGGGGGAAATAATTCCTTTAAACCAGATCTGGGTTGGATTGTTTGCTGGCCGTTTGATGAGTTGGTAGGATGCTGGCTTGGTTGCTAGGTTCATCTCTTGCTTGGCAAGTGGATTGGCAGGAGAGTGGAAGGGCCGGATCGCGATTCGGTTGGCTGGCTGGCTAGTCGTGTGGCTGTGTGTGGTTGACTGATTGGCTGGTTCCTGGGATGCTTCATCTTTTGCATAAAAATCTTCGGGCATTTGAAGCCGATTTTCAGTCAGAGTCTGTGGGAGACCAAGTCCGACTTCACGTCTCAGTGAATACGTGATGTTCCATCACCTGTCGCATCTTTGATGCCAGCTGAGACCACGTCCACTGAGGCTTGATTGACAGTAGAAGTAGTGGTGGTAGGAGTAGAAGTAGTAATAGTAGTAGTAGTAGTAGCAGCAGCAGCAGCAGCAGTAGTAGTAGTAGTAGTAGTAGTAGTAGTGGTTGTAGTAGTGGTAGTAGTAGTAGTAGT
>JADBJO010006529.1:38978-43978 GCA_016801955.1 Conus betulinus
AAGAAAAAAGAAAAAAAAGGGAAAGAACGGAGAAAAAATGAAAGTAAAAGGATCTGGCACTAAGGGGAGGGAAAAAAGAAAGGGAGGAGAAAGAGGAAAAATATCTGTTGGGGGGGCAGGGGAGGGGGTGGTCTAAAGGGGGAAAAAAAAGGGGGGGGGGAAAAGAGAGGAAAGGAGGAAGGACAAAGGGGGGGGGAAAAAAAAAGGAAAAGGGGGGAAAGGAAAAAGGACAAAGGGGGAGGAAGAAAAAAAAGGGGAAGAAAAAAGAAAAAAAGGGGAAAGGAGGAGGGGGAAAAAAAAAGGGGGGGAAAAAGAGGAGGGGGAAAAGGGAAAAGTAAAAAAAAGGGGAAAAAAAAAAGGGGGAAGAAAGGGAAGGGAGGGGGGGAAAGGAAAAGACAAAAAAGATAAGAAGAAGGAAAAAGAAAAAAAAAAAAGAAGAAAGAGGGGAAAAGAAAGAAAGGACGAAAAAAAAAAAGAAAAAAAGAAAAGGGGGAGAAAGAAGGGGGGGGAAAAAAGAAAAAGGGAAGGGGAAAAAGGAAAAAAGGAAAAAAAAAAGAAAGGGGAAAAGGGGGGAAAAAAAAAAAGGGGGGAAAAAAAACGCTGTCTCTCGCCTCTGTTTCTTGCCTTCTCGCCTATCTCAGATTCTCGAAGATTGATGTTCCCCCCTGATGAGTTAGAAACTTCTCTTTTACTGTTTAAAAGATAGACAAAAAAAAAAAGAAAGAAAGAACAGCTATTGTGCGGCTGTGATCGAGCTTGTTGTGTTGAAAAGAACTGGGCTGTGGTTGGTCCTGACCCCCCGCCTATTGATCATGTAGTGATAGAAAGAAAAAAAGAACCACAGACCAATTGTTTCCGCCAACAGCGAGAAAACGAACACCCAACAATCATCGGCACTCCCCGACCCAGAAAGAAAGAAAGAAAAGAAAAGCTATTTTATTTCGACATTGATCGTGATACTGCACTCAATTGTTGTGTGTGTGTGTGTGTGTGTGTGTGTGTGTGCGGATGGGGATAGACAGATGATAAGAATTGTTGGGGGGAGGGGGGGGTGGAATGAAAAACGCACAAAATCAGCAACAGCGAAAGAAAAACATTATACGAACCGAACAGTGGAAAACAACTGATTCAATTATAAAACATCTATAACAGTCTAGAACATTCTGTCAACTTCAGAACCAGAAATCAAAATCATTTTTGCAATTTATAACATTTCTGGTCTATGTGTAGCATCTTACAAGTATAAACTTTTCAATGATGGGAAAGTTGACATTATAATTTTTTTCTATAAAGAGATGAGGCTGGACATTGACAAAGAATATAATGAATAGATATCGAGTGGGCACATGCACACGCAAAATTGTGAAAGAAATTTTATTTGAATTTTAACGAAAGTTATTAAGTAAACTCGAAATTTATCTACAATATGATACATTTTCAGATATAACTGGTTGGTGTTCATTAAGCATACATTTTTCCATCAGCAATTTTGTCTTATGCCCATCAAGTTTAAGGGACATTCTGTTTGTTTTGTTTTGTTTTTCTTTGCAAGAGTCTTTCTGGTTGGTCAGCTAATTCATTCCAGTATAGTCCACAATATGATGGGGTCTTTAAAAAGTGTGTCGCATTCCCCCAGACATACTATAATGTATCAAATACCGTATGTCAAAATGTGAATCGTTCCTTAAATCGTTCCTTAAACTTGAACACCCATTTTCAAACTTCATAATCACAGGTTTCAACACAAAACGAGATGCTGACGATTCCAGTGCCGTTGTCACACATCACAGTTGCTCGCCATGAGTATAGCACGCACTGCTGCTGTGGATGCCGACAATTCTATCTAAGACATAAATAGACAGATGATGGATGTCTGCGATCACAGACTGTCGATATCTACATACAGAGATTGATGTTGGACTCCTGCATAAAGAGAGTGATGGTGAATGTTCACATACATAGATTAGATGTCTACATACATAGAGAGTATTTACCTTGATTTTGAGTGTACATTAATTTCCGGCAAAATGAATGCGCAAAATGGATACGTTTCCATTTCCGCTTGCAGTCACCTCATTTGAAACTAATCTTCATTCCTAAATCAGAGACCTTGAAAAAAAAAAAAAAAGGGTAATGGGTAGAAATGTTTCGAAGATTCTTAATCACACAAATGATTTCTTTTATGTGAAGACTTGTGACCTGCTGTAGACAAGCACACTGGAACAGACAACGAACACTAGAATTCACAATGAGGAAGCAGACTGACCTGGCTGAGGTCCCGGAACGTGTTGCACGTGCGCAGCCTGCGGAGCGGGATGATGCATCACCGGGGCCTGAGCTGCCTGGACGCCAGCATAATGATCGACCACCGGTGGTGCCGCCTGGACCTGAGCAACACCAACACCAGGATGACCCTGAAAAGCACCTGACTGACCCACGGGAGGGCCAAGGGCTGGTTGCACGTGCACAGTCTGCGGATGGACTTGAGGCAACGCTGGTGCCGGAGCTGCTTGGACGACGGCGTGGTGAGAGTTGAGGGCTCCTGCGGACTGGGGGTGGTGGATTCCCGAGGTGTGGACACCCTGGGGAGGAGCTGGTTGGTGCAGATGCGTTGAAGGACCGGGTTGCACGTGCACGGTCTGATGATGATGGGGTGGTGATGAAGTGGTGCTGGTGCCGATGGTGGTGGTGGTGGTGGTGGTGGTTGTGGCGGTCGGGCGGCAATGTGGTACGCGATGGGCTGAGGCTGGTGGGCGGCAGGGGAGAGCACCGCCCGTGTGGGGGCGGGGTGGTTCACTTGTGGTCCGTGGGCTGGCTGCAATAGTGGTTCAGCACTTCGGATAAGCCGCTCGGTCGAACGTGGTGTGTATTTGTGTGTGTGTGTGTGTGTGTGTGTGTGTGTGTGTGTGTGTGTGTGTGTGTGTGTGTGTGCGTGTGTACGTGTGTGTGTGTGTGTGTGTGTGTGTGTGTGTGTGTGTGTGTGTTAGTGTGCATGTGTGTGTGAATGTGTCTGTCTGTCTGTCTGACTGTCTGTCTGTTTGTCTGTTTATCTGTCTGTCTGTCTCTCTGTACACAAGCATAGATACAGCCATAACACCCTGTTTTGCTCTTTGGCCTTCCATCTTATGCCAACTACAGAGAGAGAGAGAGAGAGAGAGGAGAGAGAGAGAGAGAGAGAGAGAGAGAGAGAGAGAGAGAGAGAGAATAAATGCTGTCATGAACATAAACGGTTGCCAGATCGTGAGTTTATATTCATTAAAAACGAAGAACATAGGACTGATGTCGTGTTTCACATCTTCGTTAAACTGCAGAGTAAGTAGCAATCTTGAAACTTATTATATTTGAATAACAAACAAGTAGGGCAACTCTTCCTCCCGTGACGAAACCAACGCACACCCAGAACACCAAAGGAATGCTGCTCACGACACCGAATCACCTAGCAGACATGACAGCACAGAGCACACAGAACAAACAAGGAAACATCCCCCCCCCCCCCCCCCCCCCCCCCCCCCAAAAAAAAAAAAAGGGTTTTGCAAGCTTGCCTAAATACTCGGTACAGGGCACAAAAACCGTGAGAAAATTCCAAAGGTATGGCATAGCCATTTAGATGCTTAACATTTTTTTTTTTTTTCACAATTTTTTTTAAAACACTATTGGATTATATCTTTCGTGGTATCAAGATACAATTTTTGAATCTGGGATCAGTACTTTTACTCCTGTGTGCAACAAATACGCTCCATTCATAAAGATGAGAGGGTCAAATTTTAAAAAAAGTGAAAACCATTTCTACCATTTTAAAAAATACATCGATTCAATAGTTATTGATTCTCCGTTTATTTGTAACTAGTGACTCTTTCTGGCGTGAATACATCTCTTTCACTCTTGATACGACCAAACACACGTCATTTTACTGGCTTCAATGCACACATCTCAGATTCATACCCAATAAATATCGATACATTGATATATCTGCATGGCTGTGTTTAGGAGAACAATTCTTTCCGACAAGCAGCCGAAGTCCTTCTTCGTGATAGATCAAGAGATTCATATAGTCCAATTTAAGGAATTGCTTCAATTTCATCTGTTCTCTTAAAGCCAGCTGAAAAGCACTTACGAAAAGTGTCTTCCTTGCGCTAAACACAGAAGCGATCAAAGCTAAGTGCATTTTCGTTATTTGTTTCATTTTTGTTGCACCTGAAGAAGACCTAAGAGGTCGAAACGCGTTGTGGTTTGTCTTGTGTGACTCGTTTGTCCACGTTTCTCTGGCGGTTCGCTGACATTTATTTAAGATTTGTTTAGATTTCCGCCTGCAGTCGTTTCACTTTGCAACTAGATCTATTTTAAAAAGATCTATCCATGAAGATCAGTTCAGCTTCCGCACACAGCAGTTTTTATGATGCCAGAGAAAAGCGACACAGGGCTGCATCAGCAGTGATCACAACAACGGACTTCCAATGCCCCCACTGTTCAAGACTCTGCGCCTCCAGGCTAGGACTGCAGAGCCACCTTCGCGTGCATCGATGAGCTGCAGAACGTAAATGTCATCATCGGATCCGATAGACAACCAACACATGGAGTACTCATAAAACTTATAGGTACCTATGGTACAACATAAATGAAAATAAATCTACTGCATTCTTTTCGCAGATTTTTTTTTTTTAGAAAGCCTTCGATGTAACTAATCATTCTGTTTTTAGCGTAAATTGGAAATCCGTACATCAATGCTGGAATTTATTTGCCCCATGTCAACCTTTCTGTCTCTCTATGTGATAGGAAACTATCGGTTATGGTACATAATCGAACATCTAAACTTGTGTCTTTTAGATATGGAGTACCACAGGGATCTGTCTTAGAACCCCTTTTTGTTTCTTGTAAGTGTCAAAGACTTACCATGCTTTCCTCAAGGCAACTGTGAAAATGTTTTGCAGATTATACATCTATTCACTCAGGTGATTCTGATGCCTGTAAACTTACAGACAGAATTCGTAGGACATTGATAG
>JADBJO010006529.1:48978-51478 GCA_016801955.1 Conus betulinus
ACACCCCGTGCACTTCTGTCTTTTCCTTTTGCTGTAGTGTTGGCTTAGTTCCCATTTCTGACTCCCGTGTGTTTAAAAAAAAAAAAGAAGCAAGTCTCATAATCATGCAATGTGTGTGTGTGTGTGTGTGTGTGTGTGTGTGTGTGTGTGTGTGTGTGTGTGTGTGTATGTGTGTTGTGCATGTGTGTCTTTGTGCAGTGTGTGTCTGTGTGTGTGTGTGTGCATGCGTGCGTGCGTGCGTGCACGTGTCCTTGGTGAAAAGGTTGGCTTTTTCTCAAAGAGTACGAGCCTAATCATAATCAAACTTTTCAGAATGATAAACCTGGTTAACACCTTTCTAGCCAGCCATGTGTGAAGATGTCAATGAATCGTAACACTTGTAAATGTGGTATCGGCATGTTCAGCAAGAGTTTCAATCTTACAAACCGGCACATTTCTCTGAAATCTTGATCACCTACACTTGCTGCTACAGACATTGACAAAACGCATGTTAAATGATACTGTATATTGCTATTGTCAAAATATTGGGTTACACCTTCTGTCATTGCTGGACCATCTTCTACAGTGGCTAGCAGACAAGATGCAGATATTAGTGAATGTATACATAGAGAATCAACGTTTGCCACATATCACATAACAGCTAAATACAAGATGAAGCCACGTTAAATTAGCATTGAAAACAATATCATTCGTTTAACAACACGGGACCTTTACAAAGACTGTTTAAATGCATCGGACAGGTTACGTTGCCAGAAAGACAGAAAGCCAATGCTTATCGTGAAATACCCGAATATTCAAATAAGACGTCATGTGTTCCGTTAAAAGTTGTTGATGACACAAGTTCAGATTAATCGGTTTAACACAAGAACTTTTAGGTCAGAGTACCGAGGTGAGGAAAGTAATCATGCGTGCAGATCGAAGATACTGAAGCTTAGCAGACTGACCAGAGAAACCAGTAACATTCGTCCATATCGAAGATGATCAGGCGAAATAAAACGGGGAAAAAAAATCTGCATGGTTCCACCTCCAAATTTATCCCACCGACCATTTGCCCCGTTTCCGTCTGTGGTGTTAATTAACATATGCGTGTGATACAGGAAGAAGGCGTAAATTTCATGCCTCATTGTTATCTGTGATTATTTTGTCTACATTTCATGAGAAGGAGGATCTGGAGGAGCAAGAGCAGCGGGAGAAGAAGAAGAAGAAGAAGTAGAAGAAGAGGAGGTGGAGGACGAGGACGAGGACGAGGAGGAGGAGGAGGAGGAGGAGGAGGAGGAGGAGGAGAGAAGAAGAAGAAGAAGAAGAAGAAGAAGAAGAAGAAGAAGATGATGATGATGATGATGATGATGATGATGATGATGATGATGATGATGATGATGATGATGATGATGGTTATGGTGAACACAAGAATAATACCATAAAAAGATATAATGAGAAAGATTGGAAAAAAAAATGGTAAGAAAGATAATTAAGGAGACAATATAAAGAAGGACGAGAAAAATGAGGGGAAGGAGGAGCATAATATAAAGATGATGTGATAAAGATCAAGAAGAACATGAACGAGGAGAACAAGAAGCCAACAGCAGCGGAATGTTTAGCGTCACGGTCCAGAAGAAGGCTGTGACTTCGTGAGTTCAAGTCCCCTTATTCGTTTACATTTTTGGCACGGGTTAGCTCCTACCCGGATCTGATTTGAAGCGGGAAGACCAGAACCACACAGCTGGCTTGAATCCACATAATATGTTTGTTGGTCAACTTTCCTGACCAGTACTGCAGGTGTCTGCATCTCTCTCGGGCCTGGTAGACGCCAGGATAGGAAGTAAAACGGAAAGGTCCAGTGCATGCCTGTCTTACAGTCTCAGGATAGAAATCCACTGCAGCATATTCATCATCTTCATCTGGACTGATCACCCTTGAAAAATTAAGTCTCCAGTTCAGCCACTATTCATGCCCTTGCTGTCATGGTGACCTCAGTTTCGAATTCCTCCCCCCCCCCCCCCCCCCCCCCCCCCCCGGTACAATCCTTTGCTGAATTCAAGTCTTTGGTATCGTGGAAAGACAAGGCCGTTCTACAAGTGACGCTGTAGGGAGGACGTCCCACTAGAAGACAGAAAAGTCTTAGATGGATAAAAAATAATAAAGGACCATACTACTACAAAACCTTTTACACCCTTGCGCATGAATGACGACAGAAAACTGCGGAGGTCACTGACTGCCCAAACATTCACCGCTGCACGAGTACGACGTCAATGGTGACGATGATGAGGATACCAAACCTTAGGCACTTCAGTACCATCCACTTCGATCGTAACCACAGGTCTGGGGGAGACACAATCATGAGTACCTGCAGGGATCCAGTCTGAGACTGTTGGGGCACGCCGGGCACCATGGCGGGAGGAGCAGAGGCATCCAGGTTGGCAGGGATGCCCTTGGGCACTGCTATGCTGGCCGGCCGCACCTGGACCTCCTTATGGAGGATCTTGCCCTCCCTGTCCAGGTA
>JADBJO010006529.1:71478-83978 GCA_016801955.1 Conus betulinus
GTTGTTGTTGTAATGAGAAAGGAGTTCTCGTGTTTATTCTTTTCTACTTTTTCTGTATGTTTTGCTTGTTTTGATTTGATTGATTATTGCGAATAACTGGGTTACATTGTTTGCAATGAAAAGAGGAATATGTTATTACCCTGTTACCCCCCTTGTCATAAGACCTTTTGGTAATGACAATAAAATGTCAAAGTGTCAAAGTGTCTCTCTCACACACACACACACACACACACACACACACACACACACACACACACACACACACACACACACACACACACACCACACCCACACACACACACTGCGCGTACACTTATATACATCTCTCTCTCTCTCTCTGTCACACACACACACACACACACACACACACACACACACACACACACACACACACACACGCACACACATACACACTGCGCGCGCACTTATATACATCTCTCTCTCTCTCTCTCTCTCTCTCTCTCTCTCTCTCTCTCTCTCTCTCTCTCTCACACACACACACACACACACACACACACACACACACACACACACACACACACACACACACACACACACACACACACACACTACCCGCTGGAGGAAAGAGATCGCACCAAGAAGATGACGAACAAAGTCTTCATTCATGCACGCACACACTGAACAATTGACAGATAACGTTGACGTGGTTAGTAAGAACTTCTTCCATTCGCTCCCACTGAAGAAGAAAAAGAAACACCCGAAGGTGCTGGGGAGGACCCAGAGAAGCACTGTCTTCACCTGCCTTTAGAGCAGTCCTGTACCACCCTTGGAGGCCTGCGCTGTGTTGACGATGGGTACAGGCACGCGCAGGACACTCCATTAAGATATCAAGGGACATAACTGCTCCTGAACAGAGGTAAATCAGACTACAGGATGCAACTCATAACAGCCTAAAGTAGTATCCCCGTGGGTGTATCAGCCCGTATTTCATGACTGCAGAGCGTATTTCATGACTGCGGAGCCCACCGGCGAAAAACACCACCTTCCAGCTGTCGAGCACACCCAACAGACCCAACCACCCCTGCCCACGGACAGATGAAGACAGTGCCACTCCAGACACAGCCAAGCTTTCGCCATACGGTCTTATGTGCCCTCAAGAGAGAATCTTACCCGCTCGTTCCCCACCAACCAAACCCTCCCAGCATTCAAGAACCTCTCCTGTACAAAAGACCATTTTAGTATACGTCCCGGAAAGCTGGTGGAAAGTAAAATGGTGGAAGTTCAGAGAGAGAGAGAGACAGACAGACAGACTGACTGACAGACAGACAGACAGACAGGCAGACAGACCGACAGGCAAACAGACAGAGAAGGCCTGTTGCGGTGAATCAGAGAATGTCTGAAAATATAGACCTTTGTGTTTGGAAGTTACATATGCAAAGGCGATAAATGGCAATCCATGATTGATTAAACCCGTCATATCTTAGTTACATATATCTTCATCACCACACACACACACACACACACACCACACACACACACACACACACACACATATACACATATATATATATATATATATATATATATATATATATATATATATATCTTCATCACCATACACACACACACACACACACACACACACACACACACACACACACATATATATATATATATATATATATATATATATATACATATACATATACATATACATATACATATACAGTCAAATACCTCCTGAAGAAGGCAATTAAGGCCGAAAAACTGCGAAACTTAAATGTTGTTACTTGCATTTTTATCTATCTGATTATATATATATATATATATATATATATATATATACATATATATATATATATATATATATATATATATATATATATATATATATATAGTACTGTTGCTAAAGGAATTGTTTATGTCACCATAACATTTCTTTACACATGACGTTGATTGGGTCCTGAATCGCCCTGGTGATAGTGACACTTTTTTCTCCATAATTGGTACCCGTAGGTCTTTCTGTGCACGAACTGCCTTCTTCAAATATCCACAATCTGCTACGGAGTAGGCTTTAAACTCCTGGCCCTACATCATATGTCTTGTGACAGGTCGGCAAAGGTGGACGAGAGCTTGCTTCCGCAGCAAAAAAAGGGGGGTGTGTGTGTGTGTGTGTGTGTGTGTGTGTGTGTGTGTGTGTGTGTGTGTGTGTGTGTGTGTTGTGTGTGTGTGTGTGTTGTGTTTTCTTCATCTTGGACATATTCTTCTCCTGCCAACTACTACATCACTACATGTACGAACGAATTCCAAATGCGCCCCTCTTTAATCTCAAAATTTTATCGGGGGTTTCTGAATAGTTGGATTTAAACGTTGTAGGCCTATAAAAAAAAAATCCCTCTCTTTCAAGAATGTGTGTGTGTTTGTGTGTGTGTGTGTTTGTTGTGTTTGTGTTGTTGTGTGTTTGTTGTGTTTGTTTGTTTGTTTGTTTGTTTGTTTTGATCTGAAACATTCTTCGTCTGTTCTAGCTTGACCTCCTGAGAGAGAGACTTCATACCTTACCTTTTAATTAAAGACGGTTTTCGACTTGGTTTTCTGTAACATATTTGTCTTTGTCTGCTTGAGACTGACCTTCAAAATAAGACCCTTTCTGTTAAATTTTTTTTTCCTGTTAAGTATATTTGTTTGTTATGTCTCCACTAAATTTACCCTCCCGATAATAATTTCCTCTCTTTCAATAGCCCCGTGTTTTGTTGTTGTGTTTTTTTTTTTATGTTTTTTTTCGTTCCAGTGTTTCCACAGAACTGACATTTAAAAAAAAAGTTAAAAAAAAAAAAAAAAAGAAAAAAAAAAAACGGAGTTACGTGACCATTCAAGTTGGGGGCAATGTCGTTTAAGTTCGTTGGAAACAAAACACGATCACCATGTTACAAATCTACGAAGGTTGTTATAGAGCTTTCCCTGCAATTTTTTTTCACTTTCCCTACAATTATTCACTTTCCCTACAATTATTCAGTCTCAGTGATTGTTCAGTCTCAGTGATCCAAGTCGTCCAAGAACCCTAGGATTGGATACTCCGGCTGTCTCAAACTCTGACCTTCTGGGCAAAAAGACCTGAGCTGAAGCAAACCATTCAGCAACGTTATCCGACTACCTCTTTCCATGTCCGACCCTGTGTTTCTGTCTCTGCCCTGCTCGTTACAGGAAGGTCTGGGACAGTCTGCTCGATTTCCTCCCATGCTCCCAGTTTTCTGTACCTCACTGTGGTCAGGAAGTTCTCCTACGGTGACTCTCGCGCTGTCTGATGGGTTCTTTGGACTTCGGCGTCTGTCTGTAACACGCTCAGTGTAGAAGCTGTTGAGTACACTTCTCAGCTACGTTGTTACGGTTGTTAGGATCTTCCTATGTAGTTCGGAGATCGGTCTTCTTGATTCGCATGGACGTCAGGACGGAAGGCCACAACAGTGTGCAGAAGCTTCGACTTGGATCGGACAGCCATCGACATGGTTTTCACAGACTGGATTTTAGTTTTGCCCAGAGCTGCCTTTGTTTGTGCAGTTTTGAGTCGCGCGATTTAAGTCTATAAAACAAAAACATCATTTATAACTCACAATACCAGTTTGTCAGCATGACATGTATAGGTTTTGCAGCTCACAGTAATTAGAAACGAATAGGAGAAGGAAAGAAAAGTGCGTGTAGTTTGTTTTCCGCCATGAGCGCGTGTACATGTGTCTGTCTGTCTCTCTGTGTTTGTGTCTCTGTGTCTGTCTGTCTGTCCGTCTATGGCTCTCTGTGTGTGTGTGTGTGTGTGTGTGTGTGTGTGTGTGTGTGTGTGTGTGTGTGTGTGTGTGTGTGTGTGTGTGTGTGTGTGTGTGTGTGTGTGTGTGTGTGTGTGTGGTGTGTGTGTGAGAGAGAGAGAGAGAGAGAGAGAGACAGAGAGAGAGTATCTTATGAATTCGGAGTATATTGAATGTCTAAAACATAAACCATTTATACTTACCCTTTCAATAACGCTATGTTGTATTCTCCCTGTCGCACACACACACACGGCAAGAAAACGAAAATGCTCATGCAGTTGGGAAGGGCAAAAGGTCGTTTATACTGACAGAATGCCGACTGCCGGGGAGCCTAGACACACGCGCGCGCGCGAGCGCACACACACACACACACACCACACACACACACACACACAGAGCGTTCGCGCACACTTATGTATGCTCTCTCTCTCTCTCTCTCTCTCTCTCTCTCTCTCTCTCTCTCTCTCTCTCTCTCACACACACACACACACACACACACACACACACACACACACACACACACACACACACTCACACACACACACACTCACTCACGCGCGCGCCCATGTTCGCTTCCGTGTCTGTATGCTCTTGCATAAACAAGAGAGAGTTGGGGAGGGGGGGGGGGGGGGTGGGAGGAGGGTATTGTAGACACGAGGGAAAGCTAAAGCAGAAAATGTTCAGATGAGCGCTCCGCCTGCATACTGAATATTTCCATTATCCAAATTGCCTAAAGAAATTAATTAATAACTTTTTTTTTCAGTCGCCGCAGCTACGGCGAGCGCACATTCCTGCACGACCGTGACAGATTAATTCACGGTCTGCTGCACATTGCTTGGAAGTCAGCTGTTAAAATCTCGCGTTGTCTCCGTCCTGTTTTTTTTTTTTTTTTTTTTTTTTTTTTTTTTTTTGGGGGGGGGGGGGGGGGGGGGGAGGGGGAGGGGGTTCAATAATACATTATGATGTACGTGACATGAGTTGCATTGTCTCCGTCCTTTTTTTTTTTTTTCTTTTTTTGGGGGGGGGGGGGGGGGGGGGGGGGGCAATAATACAATATAATGTCAAGAAACATAACTCCAACTCCAATAGCAGTTTGCATGCGAAGCAGACGACAGTCTTGCTTTCGTACGTCAACTGATTCTTTTGATGAGGGGAGAGGGAAGGGAGTGGAGGGAGGAGGAAAGGAGAGAAGAAGGAGGGAGTCGAATATGTTAAATAGGCGTAATCCGATAGTTATCTACCGACGCGAACAAAGAGATATAAGAACAGCGAAGCGGAAACAAAACCCACATTCAATCGACAGATTGAATTGACAGTATAAATAATAGCCAGTAACCGTCGTCGTCGGTTTCTTGCCGCGAAAGTCGTCAGTCGTGTGTATAAGGACGATGGCCTGGGCATTTTTCACTGTCCTGCTTCTGATGTTGGTGAGTTGACTTTCTTTCTTTCTTCTTTCTTTCTTTCTTTCTTTTTTTAAAATTTCTTTTATTTCCCTAAATTTGGATGTTTGTGTTTAAGTTAACACCGATTTGCTATGGTCGTCAGCGTTATTTTTTTCTTTTCTTTTTTTTTTTTTTTTTTCCTGGTCTTTTAGCAGACATTGTCAAAGTATCCATTTGTTTGTTTTGTTTTTTTAATTCGGGGACAGGAGTGAGAGTGGGTGACGGTGGAAAAAGTTTGGGGAGGAGGGTTGGCTGGTAAGGGAAATTTTTGTTGCGTTTTTTTTGTGTGTGTGTTTTGGGTGTTTTTTTTTGTTTGTTTGTTGTGTTTTGTTTTTAATTCTGTAGGCTTTTCGTAATTTGTCAAACAACGCTAAATACGGGAGTCTGTCTGAAAGTTGAAATCGCGTATTTTCAAACGTAAAGAGAAAAACTATGTGTTCTTTGTGACAAATATCCAGACTGATTGATTTACGGTGTACGCTTGTGGATTATCCGATTAATATTTGAAGGAAAGGTTTCATTCCGGACCTGTACAGCCTCAATTGGACAATACGAATTTTACTGCTGGTTTAATTCAACAAGAACTGAGTTTTTTTTTTTTAAATAAATAAATAAAAAAAATTTAAAAGCCCTATAAAAAGAAATCTGATTGGCTGAAATCGTCTGTTGAAAGTACGGTTTCTCCAAATCAGCAAAAAAAAAAAAAAAAAAAGCAAATCATTGGAAAAAGTCCCCCTGATATCAGTAAACTAAAACAGGAAGTTACCACGCCCATTTTGATGCCATTGTGACATAATGCTATGTAGTAGATTCTATACATAATACAATATGTTGAGAGAGAGAGAGAGAGAGAGAGAGAGAGAGAGAGAGAGAGAGAGAGAGAGAGAGAGTCTTTACTCCCAAGGGCACCTAGCATATTTTTTTGCCGACCTTGCCGACCCTGACTCTTCTCTCTCTCTCTCTCTCTCTCTCTCTCTCTCTGAGAAGGTGTTTTAACGACCGAATTTTGCTCACTAACCGATTTCCTGTCAGCACGATCGACCGACACCCGAGAGGGTAGGTAATTTTCATGCGATCTCTATGCTTCGCTGACCGAGGAAAACCGTCACAAGGGCAGCTGCACACACAACTTATTGATATTAACATATTAATTAATACAGACTGAATATGATTGATTTAGCTTAGACGTCCATATAATAACATGAACACTGCGCATTATCGGGGTTTCCACTGAGAAAAAGCGAAAGGCGTAATCACGTCTGTGTATGTATGTATGTGTGTGTGTGTGTGTGTGTGTGTGTGTGTGTGTGTGTGTGTGTGTGTGTGTGTGTTTCCTTGGTCTATGGCAGCAAGAGCGCAAGAGAGTTCACTACTCTATGCCACCAAAAAATAAATGTAATAACTTCTGCTGTTATGAGAGTTGTCAGCAGGTGTCTGCTCTCTGAAGAAGAAAAAAAAAATCACCAAAAAAGAAAATCAGGATAGAATTTAGACTTCAGCCAGTCCAGAAAATTAGGTGCTATCTGCGTGTTTTATGAGCGTGTGCTCTGTCGCAAAAATGTGCACCGTGTGTGTGTGTGTGTGTGTGTGTGTGTGTGTGTGTGTGTGTGTGTGTGTGTGTGTGTGCATAGTGCCTGTATGATACTGATATAAAGAAGTTTAAGAGCTCCATTGTACTGATTTCATATGCTATTACACACACGCACGCACTCACACGCGCACGAACGCGCGCGCGCGCGCGCACACACACACACACACACACACACACACACACACACACACACACACACACACACACACACACACACACACACACACACACACACACACACACACACACACACACACACACACACACACACACACACACACACACACACACACACACGTTAGAGAGGGAGAGGCCAGAAAGGAGAAGAGGGCGAGGACAGATTGTAAAACAGGAGTCAGCCTCGTTGTTTCATTCTAGAGCATGTAAGATCAGTCAGAAATCTCTCCCTCTCTCTCTTCTTCTTCTTCTTCTTCTTCGTCTTCTTCTTCTTTATATTAGCGATTTTTTACCACCTATGGGCTCTTTTGTCTCAACAATACGTGTTCACAACACGATGTCGTTCTCCATTTTCCCGTTTTATTTCGGATATATCTACATAGAAATGCCAATAAATCAATGCCCTGATATCTCCGTTTTCACGGTGGAAAGTGCAACGGTCGTCAGAAATCCACAATGGCATAGACATATCGCCGGCAACGAGAAGGACATCGGGAGAGCGCAAACAACTGCCACGGTCGGCCGGATCATGGATCCGCCATTGATCCAGATCCGTCCACAGATTCGCGCCAAACTGTAATGGATGCTTCCTTCGGTCACATCCATCTGTCCACCTGCACGCTTGATCAGATCTGCGCCAAACTGTAATGGGTGTGTCGTGGAGCCACAATCCATCTTTACACCTACACGCACATCACAGATCCGCCCCAGAGTGTAATGTATGTGTCCTAGGGAGTACAGTCCATCTTTACGCCTACACACACATCACAGATCCGCACCAGAATGTAATGGGTGTGTCCTGGGACTACAATCCATCTTTACACCTACACGCGCACCACGGATCCGCACCAATGTGTAATGGGTGTGTCCTGGGACTACAATCCATCTTTACGCCTACACACACACACCGTAAATCCGCACCAAAGTTTAATGGGTGTGTCCTGGGACTACAATCCATTTTCACACCTACACACACGCCATAAATCCGAACCAAAATGTGATGGGTGTGTCCTGGGACTACAATCCATCTTTTACGCTACACACACACACCGTAAATCCGCACCAAAGTTTAATGGGTGTGTCCTGGGACTACAATCCATTTTCACACCTACACACACGCCATAAATCCGCACCAAAGCACCAAAGTTTAATGGGTGTGTCCTGGGACTACAGTCCATCTTTACACCTACACACACACACCACAGTTCCGCACCAGTGTGTAATGGGTGTGTCGTAAGACACCACAATCCTTCTTTACTCCTACACGCGCACCACAGATCCGCCACAAAGCTTAATGGGTGTGTCCTGCGACCACAATCCATCTTTACACCTACATGCGCACCAAAGATCCGCACCAGAGTGTAATGGGTGTGTCTTGGGACCACAACCCATGTTTACACCAAGTTTCATTAAGATTGGTATCGTTGATGTTGTTGTTTGCTTGTTCGTTTGTTTGTCTGTGTTGAGGGGGTTTGTTTGGGGCTTTGTTTTTTCCGTTGTCACCTAGAGCAGATCAAAGAATTAACTTTGTGGTTTGTGGAGCGCTACTGAGTGCTTTAAACTTTCACAAGAATGTCGATATATGCGAATATAGGTATGATGAATGTCACAACACTTATTCATGCGCTTAAACTAGCTTTGGAATGGATTAATACACAGAACCGAAAACTGACGCGTCATGCTGTGCTCATCATGACCACAAGTGGACTTTGTATATGCTTACTGACCAGAATATTCTCAAAGCTTAAAATGTTACGAACACTGGTCAGATTTTCATTCAGCATACTCTTTACTTCACGGCGAAATAAAATTAGAACAGGGACGCGAACTTTTTCGCCCGAACTGCTCGCAGATGTTTCTGTTTATGAGGAATAGGCACAGAACAATCTTTTTTTTTTCAAATAAAAACAAACAAAACTTGATGGACAATATCCATAACTACAGATCCTTCTTTAGAGAATACGGAATTCAGCAAATTTTCTGACTTCGTAGGTTGCGTTTAACCAATTGAAGAGCACAAGAGAAAAGACATGATCACCCATAATCATCCCAGCAAGCTGGGAAAATGTTAATTGGTCTAAAGGAAGAGTCTAGGACGTGTTATCATACACTGATAGATAGCATTGAAACGCTCAGTTTTAAACCATTTCTGAGCTGGGAAGAAAACTTACTATGCTCCATACTGAGCGAGAAAGAGTTCCAAAGAAAAGAAAGAGGAATAGCTCAGTTGGTAGAGCGCCGGACTCGCAATCTTGGTGATCCTGGGGTTGCGGGTTCGAATCTCCGCTGGGGCATTTCGGTACAGGGGATTTTTCCCTCGGAGTTGACATTGGTTCTGACTCCATTCCCCACACAGTCCTTCGAATGAGACTATAAACCGAGGTTCCGTGTGTGAACGCACGCATAATATCTTGCACACACGTAAAATCCCATCACCAACTTTCGGAAGAGAAGGCCACTTTGGCCGTTGGTATGGATGACACGTTACACATAGCATGCACCCTGCGTGAGAAATGGAAAGAATGAAGGAAGTAAGGAAATTGAGTGAACGATATTGAACGACATTGATTGGATGACACGGGGAAACGACTGAATGAAGCGCCAGCTGGCAGCTCTTCAGTCGGCACTACCCAGGTAGGCAGCCCGTTGTGTAAACGTGAGTCGATTGTAAAGCGCTTAGAGCTTGGTCTCTAGCCGAGAATAGGCGCTATATAAGTATTCATTATAATTATTATTATTAATTGAAGAAAGTAGGCTGAAACGATTTCAGCCGCAAGTGGCGCAAACAATAAAAAGTATAAACTGGAATCATTTCAGTCACAAATGTTATTGAAAAATACGTATATTCTTGACGACAGCAAGCTTTGTTTTTGCGCCGAAGAAAGGGACACCGTAAAGCAGTGTTTCCACAGCAGTTAACATACTTTTTGAATGAGTTACAGAGTAGACCGTAAAACACAACTGCAAATAAATACGTTAGATTAACTTTTAATGTTGAAATAATTTTTTGCTAAGCATAGCAGGCAAGATGAAAACAGACCTCGTCTTTCTGTTTGTACAAAAATGAAACAAATCTTAATATACAATACGAGGGGGGGGGGGGGAGGGGAAGGTCGGGGAGTGAAATTCCAGATTTAATACCGAGAAATACGCATACAATTTAAAAGGTGAAAACGAACGGATTTCCAGATTAAGTGGTTGTTACCACACACACACACGGTTATTTCAGAAGTGAGACCAAAAAAAAGTAATTGTTACCGTTGTTCTTGCACTCATCGTCATCCTTACAGCTGCTGTTGTGTACACGACAATAAATGCTGACGCGGGGTGCAAGATTCAGGTGTCACTGGTTTTTTTTTTTTCTACTACATGGTAACTACATAGCGGTTTTTTTTCTCTTTGGGTTTGTTTAGGCAGGTGTACATTTGTTCATTATATGTCTCTGTGTTTATGCCTCAAGTGCACTAGAAGGAGACAAAAAAAGAATAGACAGGCAAGATTTTTTTCTCTCGCTTTTTTTTTTCTTTTCTTTTTTTATAATTTGATGTTTTTAATATATGTTCATTTTCTGTTTCCGTGTTTCCACATTATTTTTTCTCCCTCATCTTTCGGGTACTTTGCTTCAATACAACCATATCTACTGGCACTCTTATTTTTCCTCAAGTTCTTTTTTAGTTTGAAAAAAAAAAAAATGATCAGAATGCTTTGCACTTGTACATATGTGGAAAAAAAGTTTAAACGTATTTACATACGCATGTCCAGATCTGATGTCATGAGACAGACACGTCTGACTCTGATGAAAAAAAAAAATATTTGTGTGTAAAGAAAGAGTAGAACCTTGATTACAATGGTTAATTCTTAAGAAGTAGTTTATATTTATTGTAATTGGTGTCGTTGTTGTACCATTTATACCATTTACTTATAGTAGTAATGGTGAAACTGGAAATGGACTAAAACGTGATCTTCATGAACACCACCCATTTTTGTATCACGATGATAAGCAGTCTTCAAACAGAACCGTTCTCACGTGGGATTATGACAGAACTGCATGACCTTTCACCTGAATCGTTATTGTCGTCATCATTATCATCATCATCACCATCATCCCCATCTTCTTCGCCATCGTTATCATCAATCGTCATCACCATCATTGCCACCAGTGACATCATCAGTCACCAGTGACGGTAGGTTGAAGGACTGTGTTGACTCGCACTTCCACACGAAGGCAAGTCCCATGTTCTCACATCTAAACTTAGAAAAAAAAAAGTGTTAAAATAACTCCGCCAAACTACACGGAGGTACGAACGAATCGCAAGACAAAACACAACGCGTTTCGACCTCTTGAGTCATCTTCAGGCAAGATAAACAACACCAAGGACAACGAAAACGAAGAACGAGCAAATCGCTTCTCTTTGTCAAATTCGGCGCCAGATGGGCCTTGAAGATAAGCGATTGCTCGTTCTTCGTTTTCCTTGTCCAGAGTGTTGTTTATCTCCCCTGAAGAAGATCTAGAGGTTTAAAACGCTACGTGTTTTGCCTTGTGATTCGTTCGTGATTGTATTTGGCGGGGTTATTTTAACAAAATTTTTTTTTTTTTTTTTTTTTTTTTTTTAGATTTGTGTAGATTTCCACTTGCAGTCGCCTCACTTTGTAACTTATCATGTTCTCAAGTCCTGCTCGACCTGTCAGAGGCAACATAACCAAGCCCCCCCCCCCCCCCCCCACCCCCACCCCCCACCCCCCCCCCCCTCCCCCATAATCTGGTTTTTTGTTGTTTTTTCTCTCTCTCTGGAACCAGCCGTGCGGTCTCCAGGCCTTCCGCGGCGGCAAGCGCTTCTCTTTCGCCCCAAATGTGTCCACTTTGGGTGCCGCTCCGACGTGCAATGCCCCACCGACTCCTGCTGTCAGATTACCAATGTCAACGGGTGGCGATATCTGGGCACGTGCGTACCGCGAGACCCGGACAGCAGTAAGTCTCTGTTGGCAAACGACTGGAGGACCGCTTGTTTTTTCTTGTGTGTGTGTATATGATTGCAAGATAAACCCCCCCCCCACTTCCTCCTCATGCCCCCCCCCCCCCTCCCCCTCTCCAAATCCTTTCCCTTCGTCTAATATCACTTAATGTGGAAAGACGTTAAATTGAAGACAACAACAACAACAACAACAACAACAACACACACCACACACACACACACACACACACACACACACACGAGAGGATTATGTGGAACTGCTAGCGTCAAAAGATCCCAAGACACATAAGATTCTGATGGATAATTGCTGGTGTCGAACAATCACCACGACTCTTATTATGTAAAAGTAACTGTTTGCGTGAAAGCGAGGGGCTTTTTTGTTTGTTGGGTTTTGTGTGTGTGTGTGTGTGTGTGTGTGTGTGTGTGTGTGTGTGTGTGTGTGTGTGTGTGTGTGTGTGTGTTTTGTTTTGTTTTGTTTTTGTTTGTTGTTTGTTTGTTTGTTTGGGGGGTGCCCTTTTTTTCTTCTTCTTCTTCTCTTTTAAACTCCTTTATAGGGTCAGAC
>JADBJO010006529.1:96478-98978 GCA_016801955.1 Conus betulinus
GCACACCTTTTGATAACAATAAATAAGTAATTTTACCTTTGAATACAATCAAATGCCTTTGAAAAGTCAACATACAGTGCATAAAAATGGCCTCCTCCTTGTTTTGTCAAGTGCTTTTGTATCATTGACTGAAGTGTAAATATATTGTCTGTTGTGGAATATTCTTTACGAAAAGCAGCTTGTGCTTCAGGGATATTACTTTGCTTACAAAACTGTTCGAGTCTTCTCTTTATGACAGAACTGTATGGCTTGCTAATTACGTTTATAAGTGAAATGCCCCTGTAATTATTGACATTATTTCGGTTTCCTTTTTTGTGTAATGGAAAGACTATCGCTACTGTCCATCTTTCGGGATATTCCCCACTTTTGAACACTTAGGCAAAGAGCGGGGTGCAGAAATTTCACCAACGTATCTTTAGCATGGAAATAGAAGTCAGTAGGTAAGCCATCAGGTCCTGGGGCTTTTCCTCGTTTCATTCTATTGATGGCATCATAAATGTCGGTTTCAGAAATTTCAGCATCGATGCTTAAGTTTAAACATTCGTGACAGGTTTCTGAGTTATGTTCAATGAGAGTGTTCTTCACTTCGTTTAAAAGCTCAGTGTGTTCGGCTGTTTCTGTATTCAGCAAATCTTTAAAATACTGAAACCATGATC
The DNA here is from genome assembly GCA_016801955.1 of Conus betulinus. Taxonomy (NCBI): domain Eukaryota; kingdom Metazoa; phylum Mollusca; class Gastropoda; order Neogastropoda; family Conidae; genus Conus; species Conus betulinus. Next base: position 97,135 of record JADBJO010006529.1, read on the forward strand.
GTGGGGAAATAGAGCTAACTGCATTATTTGTTTGATTAGTACACGATTTAATTTTCTTCCAGAAACATTTAGAATCGATGTCATTACAAGCTGCATTCAGTTCATTAACAACTTTGTTGTTCTCTTCTTCTTGTTTGCATTGACACACGGCCTTAAAGTCTTTTTTTCAAATTGAAAGATTCATTAAAAGTTCGGAATGTTCACCTGTCCTTCGGAATTGTTTCAAAGTCGTGTGTTTATCCTGCTTTGACTGTTCCCATTCTTCATTCCACCAAGTTGGTTGCGTGCTTTTTTTTTTTTTTTTTTTTTTTTTTTTTTTCTCTCTGAACTTTGATCTCATTGGTTCTGCAGCCTTTTGTTTATTCGAAACAACCCAGTCTGATCCCGCGTTCACCCCTGCATCTAACGCAGACATGAAATTAATCCATTCTGATTCCTTTTCCGTGATAGTTTTAAATATACTGACTAGGGGATTGTTCACTGTGAATAAACCGTACCCTGTTTTCAAGTAAAAACATCCTCTTCCTCGATCACATTTTTTTTTGGTTGTTTTTTTTTTTAATCAAATACGGAAACCAAAGGGAAATGATCTGACTCACATCTGTTTACGACAAACATGTCATTGATGTAATGAAGTAAAGAAGCTGAACAAATAAACTAGTCTACCATGCTCACATCCCTGTTTGCCACACAGATTATTTCCCCTTCCTTATCGCCTTCTTTCCGTCCATTTACAATGTAAAGGTCATGTTCTTTTAACATTCTCATAGTTTGTGTCCACATTTATTCGAATTATGGTCTTTGGATCTCCTTTCTTCCGGTATTGCTACATCATTAAAAACTTCATCGATTTCTTGTAGTTGAGGTACATGTCTATCATTAGAAACCTCAATGTCATATAGTCCACCAGTGCCAGCATTGAAATCTCCACATGTGATCAAAGTTAAGTTAGGAAATGTACATCCAATAACAGCTAAGTTGTTTTCTAACAATTCAATCCCTTTAGTGTTGCCTTCGGCATATATTACAGAATATTCCGGCGCAATGTACACAAAACCTGCAGTGAAGTCATAAGAACAGTTGAATACGGATTTATCAAATTTCAGAAAGATTTTGTCCTCAACCTGTTCAAGTAAACGTTCAACACCAAAATCAAATTGTTTGTCCACATGACGACAACACCGCCTTTAAAACGCATATAGCGGAGTGAAAAATCAACTTTATAATAAGGAAAGGCATTTCCATTTCATCTTTTTTGCATGACCAGATTTCAGACAATGAGAAAACTTTGAATTGTTGACAAAAGATCTAAATGATTTATCTCTAAGTTTATTTTTTAGTCCTTGAACATTCCATGCCATAAATTTAACTTGTGGTTTTGCATCTTCGACACACGTAGTTTGATGATTCTCTCTTATATTACTTTTATTACTGGTTTTTTTTTTTTTTTTTGGTACCATATTGTGTGGAATTCTTTCGTGCAAGCATCGGAAACTTTGTGTATGTATGTGTGCATATGTGTGTGCGCGTGCGCGTCTGGTATGTGCGTGTGTGTATATGTATGTTTGTATGTGTGTGTGTGTGCTTGCACGTTGGTATTGATGTTTGTATGTAGTATACGTGTGTGTGTGTGTGTGTGTGTGTGTGTGTGTGTGTGTGTGTGTGTGTGTGTGTGTGTGTGTGTGTGTTTGCGCGCGCGCGCGCCAACTACCATGTAAGGCAGATACTTTGTGCTGAAGCGCAAGGCGAGAGTTAACATTTTCGTGGCACCGAACTTCCGACATTTGCAGTGTTGATGCCATCCTCCCCAGTTGTCTCCCTTGACGGGTGGACTGTCGGGGCTG